>JANJGN010000019.1:2686255-2896255 GCA_026770705.1 Isurus oxyrinchus
TGAGGACTCGAAACGTCAACTATTTTCTTCTCCGCCGATGCTGCCAGACCTACTGAGTTTTTCCAGGTAATTTTGTTTTTGTTTTAGATTTCCAGCATCCGCAGTTTTCTTTGTTTTCAAAAAGTGAGAGGAACGGGGTCCGGGTCAGTCAGGAGTGAGGGGAACGGGGTCCGGGTCAGTCAGGAGTGAGGGGGAACGGGCTCCGTGTCAGTCAGGACTGAGGGGAACGTGGTCCGGTTCAGTCAGGAGTGAGAGGAACGGGGGTCCGGGTCAGTCAGGAGTGAGGGGAACGGGGTCCGGGCCAGTCAGGAGTGAGGGGAACGGGGTCCGGGTCAGTCAGGATTGAGGGGAACGGGGTCCGGGTCAGTCAGGAGTGAGGGGAACGGGGTCCGGGTCAGTCAGGAGAACAGGGAACGGGGTCCGGGTCAGTCAGGAGTGAGGGGAACGGGGTCCGGGTCAGTCAGGAGTGAGGGGAACAGGGTCCGGGTCAGTGAGGACTGAGGGGAACGGGGTCCGGGTCAGTCAGGAGTGAGGGGAACAGGGTCCGGGTCAGTCAGGAGTGAGGGGAACGAGGTCCGGGTCATTCAGGAGAACAGGGAACGGGGGTCCTGGTCAGTCAGGCGAACAGGGAACGGGGTCCGGGTCAGTTAGGAGTGAGGGGAACAGGGTCCGGGTCAGTCAGGAGAGCGGGGAACGGGGTCCGGGTCAGTCAGGAGTGAGGGGAACGGGGTCCGGGTCAGTTAGGAGTGAGGGGAACGGGGTCCGGGTCAATCAGGAGTGCGGGGAACGGGGTCCGGGTCAGTCAGGAGTGAGCGGAACGGGGTCCGGGTCAGTCAGGAGTGAGGGGAACGGGGTCCGGGTCAGTCAGGTGTGAGGGGAACGGGGTCGGTCCGGTCAGTCAGGAGTGAGGGGAACGGGGTCCGGGTCAGTCAGGAGTGAGGGGAACGGGGTCCGGGTGAGTCAGGAGTGAGGGGAACGGGGTCCGGGTGAGTCAGGAGTGAGGGGAACGGGGGTCCGGGTCAGTCAGGAGTTAGGGGAATGGGGTCCCGGGTCAGTCAGGAGTGAGGGGAACGGGGTCCGGGTCAGTCAAGAGTGAGGGGAACGGGGTCCGGGTCAGTCAGGAGTGAGGTGAACGGGGTCCGTGTCAGTCAGGAGAACAGGGAACGGTGTCCGGGTCATTCAGGAGTGAGGGGAACGGGGTCCGGTTCAGTCAGGAGTGAGGGGAACAGGGTCCGGGTCAGTCAGGAGTGAGGGGAACGGGGGTCCGGGTCAGTCAGGAGTGAGGGGAACAGGGTCCGGGTCAGTCAGGAGTGAGGGGGAACGGGGTCCGGGTCAGTCAGGAGAACAGGGAACGGGGGTCCGGGTCAGTCAGGATTGAGGGGAATGGGGTCCGGGTCAGTCAGGAGTGAGGGGAACGGGGTCCGGGTCAGTCAGGAGAACAGGGAACGGGATCCGGGTCAGTCAGGATTGAGGGGAACGGGGTTTCGGGTCAGTCAGGAGTGAGGGGAACGGGGTCCGGGTCAGTCAGGAGTGAGGGGGAACGGGGTCCGTGTCAGTCAGGGAGTGAGGGGAACGGGGTCCGGGTCAGTCAGGAGATCAAGGAACGGGGTCTGGGTCAGTCAGGAGTGAGGGGAACGGGGTCCGGGTCAGTCAGGAGTGAGGGGAACAGGGTCCGGGTATCTCAGGAGTGAGGGGAACGGGGGACCGGGTCAGTCAGGAGTGAGGGAACAGGGTCCGGGTCAGTCAGGAGTGAGGGGAACGGGACCGGGTCACTCAGGAGTGAGGGGAACGGGTCCGGGTCAGTCAGGAGTGAGGGGAACGGGTTCCGGGTCAGACAGGAGTGAGGGGAACGGGGGTCCGGGTCAGTCAGGAGTGAGAGGAACGGGGTCCGGGTCAGTCAGGAGTGAGGGGAACGAGGTCCGGGTCAGTCAGGAGTGAGGGGGCACGGGGACCGGGTCAGTCAGGAGTGAGGGGAACGGGTTCCGGGTCAGTCAGGATTGAGGGGAATGGGGTCTGGGTCAGTCAGGAGTGAGGGAACGGGGTCCGGGGTCAGTCAGGAGAAAAGGGAACGGGGTCCGGGTCAGTCAGGATGGAGGGGAACGGGGTTCGGGTCAGTCAGGAGTGAGGGGAACGGGGTCCGGGTCAGTCAGGAGTGAGGGGAACGGGGTCCGGGTCAGTCAGGAGTGAGGGAACGGGGACCGGGTCAGTCAGGAGATCAAGGAACGGGGTCCGGGGTCAGTCAGGAGTGAGGGGAACGGGGTCCGGGTCAGTCAGGAGTGAGGGGAACGGGGTCCAGGTCAGTTCAGGAGTGAGGGTGATGGGGTCCGGGGCAGTCAGGAGTGAGGGGAACGGGGTCCGGGTCAGTCAGGACTGAGGTTGACGGAGTCCGGGTCAGTCAGGAGTGAGGTTGACCGAGTCCGGGGTCAGTCAGGAGTGAGAGGAACGGGGTCCGGGTCAGTCAGGAGTGAGGGAATGTGGTCCGGGTCAGTCAGGAGTGAGGGGAACGGGGTCTGGGTCAGTCTGGAGTGAGAGGAACGGGGTCCGGGTCAGTCAGGAGTGAGGGTGACGGGGTCCGGGTCAGTCAGGAGTGAGGGGAACGGGGTCCGGGTCAGTCAGGAGTAAGGGTTGACGGAGTCCGGGTCAGTCAGGAGTGAGGGGAACGGGGTCAGGGTCAGTCAGGAGTGAGGGGTACGGGGTCCGGGTCAGTCAGGAGTGAGGGGAACGGGGTCCGGGTCAGTCAGGAGTGAGGGGAACGGGGTCCGGGTCAGTCAGGAGTGAGGGGAACGGGGTCCGGGTCAGTCAGGAGTGAGGGGAACGGGGTCCGTGTCAGTCAGGAGTGAGGGGGAACGGGGTCCGGGTCAGTCAGGAGTGAGGGGAACGGGGTCCGGGTCAGTCAGGAGTGAGGGGAAAGGGCTCCGGGTCAGTCAGGAGTGAAGGGAACGGGGTCTGGGACAGTCAGGAGTGAGAGGAACGGGGTCTGGGTCAGTCTGGAGTGAGAGGAACGGGGCCCAGTTCAGTCAGGAGTGAGGGGAACGGGGTCCGGGTCAGTCAGGATTGAGGGGAACGGAGTCCGGGTCAGTCAGGAGTGAGGGGAACGGGGTACGGGTCAGTCAGGAGTGAGTGGAACGGGGTCCGGGTCACTCAGGAATGAGGGGAACGGGGTCCGGGTCAGCCAGGAGTGAGGGGAACGGGGTCCGGGTCAGTCAGGAGTGAGGGGAACGGGGTCCGGGTCAGTCAGGAGTGAGGGGAACGGGGTCCGGGTCAGTCAGGAGTGAGGGGAACGGTGTCCGGTCAGTCAGGAGTACAGGGAACGGGGTCCGGGTCAGTCAGGAGTGAGGGGAACGGGGTCCGGGTCAGTCAGGAGTGAGGGAAACGGGGTCCGGGTCAGTCAGGAGTGAGGGGAACGGGGTCGGGCCAGACAGGAGTGAGGGGGAACGGGGTCCGGGTCAGTCAGGAGTGAGGGGAACGGGGTCCGGGTCAGTCAGGAGTGAGGGGATCGGGGTCCGGTCCAGTCAGGAGAACAGGGAACGGGGTCCGGGTCAGTCAGGAGTGAGGGGAACGGGGTCCGGGTCAGTCAGGAGTGCGGGGGAATGGGGTCCGGGTCAGTCAGGAGTGAGGGGAACGGGGTCCGGGTCAGTCAGGAGTGAGGGGAACGGGGGTCCGGGTCAGTCAGGAGTGAGGTTGACGGAGTCCGGGTCAGTCAGGAGTGAGGTTTGACCGAGTCCGGGTCAGTCACGAGTGAGAGGAACGGGGGTCCGGGTCAGTCAGGAGTGAGGGGAACGGGGTCCGGGTCAGTCAGGAGTGAGGGGAACGGGGTCTGGGTCAGTCTGGAGTGAGAGGAACGGGGTCCGGGTCAGTCAGGAGTGAGGGTGACGGGGTCCGGGTCAGTCAGGAGTGAGGGGAACGGGGTCCGGGTCAGTCAGGAGTGAGGTTGACGGTGTCCAGGTCAGTCAGGAGAACAGGTTCGGGGTCCGGGTCAGTCAGGAGTGAGGGGAACGGAGTCCGGGTCAGTCAGGAGTGAGGGGAACGGGGTCCGGGTCAGTCAGGAGTGAGGGGAACGGGGTCCGGGTCAGTGAGGAGTGAGGGGAACGGAGTCCGGGTCAGTCAGGAGAACAGGGAACGGGGTCCGGGTCACTCAGGAGTGAGGGGAACGGAGTCGGGTCAGTCAGGAGTGAGGGGAACGGGGTCCGGGTCAGTCAGGAGTGAGGGTGACGGGGTCCGGGTCAGTCAGGAGTGAGGGGAACGGGGTCCGGGTCAGTCAGGAGTGAGGGGGAACGGGGTCCGGGTCAGTCTGGTGTGAGGGGAACGGGGTCCGGGTCAGTCAGGAGTGAGGGGAACGGGGTCCGGGTCAGTCAGGAGTGAGGGTGACGGGGTCCGGGTCAGTCAGGAGTGAGGGCATCGGGGTCCGGGTCAGTCAGGAGTGAGGGTGACGGGGTCCGGGTCAGTCAGGAGTGAGGGGCACGGGAACGGGTCAGTCAGGAGTGAGGGGAACGGGTTCCGGGTCAGTCAGGAGTGAGAGGAACGGGGGTCCGGGTCAGTCAGGAGTGAGGGGAACGGGTTCCGGGTCAGTCAGGAGTGAGGGGAACGGGGTCCGGGTCAGTCAGGAGTGAGAGGAACGGGGGTCCGGGGTCAGTCAGGAGTGAGGGGAACGGGGTCCGGGTCAGTCAGGAGTGAGGGGAACGGGCTCCGTGTCAGTCAGGACTGAGGGAACGTGGTCCGGTTCAGTCAGGAGTGAGAGGAACGGGGTCCGGGTCAGTCAGGAGTGAGGGGAACGGGGTCCGGGCCAGTCAGGAGTGAGGGGAACGGGGTCCGGGTCAGTCAGGAGTGAGGGGAACGGGGTCCGGGTCAGTCAGGAGTGAGGGGAACGGGGTCCGGGTCAGTCAGGAGAACAGGGAACGGGGTCCGGGTCAGTCAGGAGTGAGGGGAACGGGGGTCCGGGTCAGTCAGGAGTGAGGGGGAACAGGGTCCGGGTCAGTGAGGACTGAGGGGAACGGGGTCCGGGTCAGTCAGGAGTGAGGGGAACAGGGTCCGGGTCAGTCAGGAGTGAGGGGAACGAGGTCCGGGTCATTCAGGAGAACAGGGAACGGGGTCCTGGTCAGTCAGGCGAACAGGGAACGGGGGTCCGGGTCAGTTAGGAGTGAGGGGAACAGGGTCCGGGTCAGTCAGGAGAGCGGGGGAACGGGGTCCGGGTCAGTCAGGAGTGAGGGGAACGGGGTCCGGGTCAGTTAGGAGTGAGGGGAACGGGGTCCGGGTCAATCAGGAGTGCGGGGAACGGGGTCCGGGTCAGTCAGGAGTGAGCGGAACGGGGTCCGGGTCAGTCAGGAGTGAGGGGAACGGGGTCCGGGTCAGTCAGGTGTGAGGGGAACGGGGTCCGGTCAGTCAGGAGTGAGGGGAACGGGGTCCGGGTCAGTCAGGAGTGAGGGGAACGGGGTCCGGGTGAGTCAGGAGTGAGGGGAACGGGGTCCGGGTGAGTCAGGAGTGAGGGGAACGGGGTCCGGGTCAGTCAGGAGTTAGGGGAATGGGGTCCGGGTCAGTCAGGAGTGAGGGGAACGGGGTCCGGGTCAGTCAAGAGTGAGGGGAACGGGGGTCCAGGTCAGTCAGGAGTGAGTGTGAACGGGGTCCGTGTCAGTCAGGAGAACAGGGAACGGTGTCCGGGTCATTCAGGAGTGAGGGGAACGGGGTCCGGTTCAGTCAGGAGTGAGGGGAACAGGGTCCGGGTCAGTCAGGAGTGAGGGGAACGGGGTCCGGGTCAGTCAGGAGTGAGGGGGAACAGGGTCCGGGTCAGTCAGGAGTGAGGGGAACGGGGTCCGGGTCAGTCAGGAGAACAGGGAACGGGGTCCGGGTCAGTCAGGATTGAGGGGAATGGGGTCCGGGTCAGTCAGGAGTGAGGGGAACGGGGTCCGGGTCAGTCAGGAGAACAGGGAACGGGATCCGGGTCAGTCAGGATTGAGGGGAACGGGGTTCGGGTCAGTCAGGAGTGAGGGGAACGGGGTCCGGGTCAGTCAGGAGTGAGGGGAACGGGGTCCGTGTCAGTCAGGAGTGAGGGGAACGGGGTCCGGGTCAGTCAGGAGATCAAGGAACGGGGTCCGGGTCAGTCAGGAGTGAGGGGAACGGGGTCCGGGTCAGTCAGGAGTGAGGGGAACGGGGTCCAGGTCAGTTCAGGAGTGAGGGTGATGGGGTCCGGGTCAGTCAGGAGTGAGGGGAACGGGGTCCGGGTCAGTCAGGACTGAGGTTGACGGAGTCCGGGTCAGTCAGGAGTGAGGTTGACCGAGTCCGGTTCAGTCAGGAGTGAGAGGAACGGGGTCCGGGTCAGTCAGGAGTGAGGGGAATGGGGTCCGGGTCAGTCAGGTGTGAGGGGAACGGGGTCTGGGTCAGTCTGGAGTGAGAGGAACGGGGTCCGGGTCAGTCAGGAGTGAGGGTGACGGGGTCCGGGTCAGTCAGGAGTGAGGGGAACGGGGTCCGGGTCAGTCAGGAGTGAGGGGAACTGGGTCCGGGTCAGTCAAGAGTGAGGGAACGGGGTCCGGGTCAGTCAGGAGTGAGGGGAACGGGGTCCGGGTCAGTCAGGAGTGAGGTTGACGGAGTCCGGGTCAGTCAGGAGTGAGGTTGACCGAGTCCGGGTCAGTCAGGAGTGAGAGGAACGGGGACCGGGTCAGTCAGGAGTGAGGGGAACGGGGTCCGGGTCAGTCAGGAGTGAGGGGAACGGGGTCTGGGTCAGTCTGGAGTGAGAGGAACAGGGTCCGGGTCAGTCAGGAGTGAGGGTGACGGGGTCCGGGACAGTCAGGAGTGAGGGGAACGGTGTCCGGGTCAGTCAGGAGTGAGGTTGAGGAGTCCGGGTCAGTCAGGAGAGAGGGGAACAGGGTCAGGGTCACTCAGGAGTGAGGGGTACGGGGTCCGGGTCAGTCAGGACTGAGGGGAAGGGGGTCCGGGTCAGTCAGGAGTGAGGGGAACGGGGTCCGGGTCAGTCAGGAGTGAGGGGAACGGGGTCCCTGTCAGTCAGGAGTGAGGGGAACGGGGTCCGGGTCAGTCAGGAGTGAGGGTGACGGGGTCCGGGTCAGTCAGGAGTGAGGGCATCGGGGTCCGGGTCAGTCAGGATTGAGGGTGACGGGGTCCGGGTCAGTCAGGAGTGAGGGGCACGGGGACCGGGTCAGTCAGCAGTTAGGGGAACGTGTTCCGTGTCAGTCAGGAGTGAGAGGAACGGGGTCGGGGTCAGTCAGGAGTGAGGGGAACGGGTTCCGGGTCAGACAGGAGTGAGGGGAACGGGGTCCGGGTCAGTCAGGAGTGAGAGGAACGGGGTCCGGGTCAGTCAGGAGTGAGGGGAACGAGGTCCGGGTCAGTCAGGAGTGAGGGGAACGGGGTCCGGGTCAGTCAGGAGTGAGGGGAACGGGGTCCGGGTCAGTCAGGAGTGAGGGGAACGGTGTCCGGGTCAGTCCGGAGTGAGGGGAATGCGCTCCGGGTCAGTCAGGACTGAGGGGAACTGGGTCCGGTTCAGTCAGGAGTGAGAGGAACGGGGTCCGGGTCAGTCAGGAGTGAGGGGAACGGGGTCCGGGCCAGTCAGGAGTGAGGGGAAAGGGGTCCGGGTCAGTCAGGAGTGAGGGGAACGGGGTCCGGGTCAGTCAGGAGTGAGGGGAACGGGGTCCGGGTCAGTCAGGAGAACAGGGAACGGGGTCCGGGTCAGTCAGGAGTGAGGGGAACGGGGTCCGGGTCAGTCAGGAGTGAGGGGAACGGGGTCCGGGTCAGTGAGGACTGAGGGGAACGGGGTCCGGGTCAGTCAGGAGTGAGGGGAACAGGGTCCGGGTCAATCAGGAGTGAGGGGAACGGGGTCCGGGTCATTCAGGAGAACAGGGAACGGGGTCCGGGTCAGATAGGAGTGAGGGGAACAGGGTCCGGGTCAGTCAGGAGTGCGGGGAACGGGGTCCGGGTCAGTTAGGAGTGAGGGGAACGGGGTCCGGGTCAATCAGGAGTGCGGGGAACGGGGTCCGGGTCAGTCAGGAGTGAGGGGAACGGGGTCCGGGTCAGTCCGGAGTGAGGGGAACGGGGTCCGGGTCAGTCAGGAGTGAGGGGAACGGGGTCCGGGTGAGTCAGGAGTGAGGGGAACGGGGTCCGGGTCAGTCAGGAGTGAGGGGTGCGGGGTCCGGGTCAGTCAGGAGTGAGCTGAACGGGGTCCGGGTCAGTCAGGAATGAGGGGAACGGGTTCCGGGTCAGTCAGGAGTGAGGGTGATGAGGTCCGGGTCAGTCAGGAGTGAGGGGAACGGGGTCCGGGTCAGTCAGGAGTTAGGGGAACGGGGTCCGGGTCCGTCAGGAGTGAGGGGAAAGGGGTCCGGGTCAGTCAGGAATGAGGGGAACGGGGTCCGGGTCAGTCAGGAGTGAGGGGAACGGGGTCCGGGTCAGTCAGGAGTGAGGGGAACGGGGTCCGGGTCAGTCAGGAGTGAGGGGAACGGGGTCCGGGTCAGTCAGGAGTGAGGGGAACGGGGTCCGGGTCAGTCAGGAGAACAGGGAACGGGGTCCGGGTCAGTCAGGAGTGAGGGGAACGGGGTCCGGGTCAGTCAGGAGTGAGGGGAACGGGGTCCGTGTCAGTCAGGAGTGAGGGGAACGGGGTCCGTGTCTGTCAGGAGTGAGGGGAACGGGGTCCGGGTCACTCACGAGTGAGGGGAACGGGGTCCGGGTCAGTCAGGAGAACAGGGAACGGGGTCCATGTCAGTCAGGAGTGAGGGCAACGGGGTCCGGGTCAGTCAGGCGTGAGGAGAACGGGGTCCGGGTCAGTCAGGAGTGAGGGGAACGGGGTCCGGGTCAGTCAGGAGTGAGAGGAACGGGGTCCGGGTCAGTCAGGAGTGAGGGGAACGGGGTCCGGGTCAGTCAGGAGTGAGGGGAACGGGGTCCGGGTCAGTCAGGACTGAGGGGAACGGGGTCCGGGTCAGTCAGGAGTGAGGGGAACGGGGTCCGGGTCAGTCAGGAGTGAGGGGAACGGGGTCCGGTTCAGTCAGGAGTGAGGGGAACGTGGTCCGGGTCAGTCAGGAGTGAGGGGAACGGGGTCCGGGTCAGTCAGGAGAACAGGGAACGGGGTCCGGGTCAGTCAGGATTGAGAGGAATGGGGTCCGGGTCAGTCAGGAGTGAGGGGAACGGGGTCCGGGTCAGTCAGGAGAACAGGGAACGGGGTCCGGGTCAGTCAGGATTGAGGGGAACGGGGTTCGGGTCAGTCAGGAGTGAGGGGAACGGGGTCCGGGTCAGTCAGGAGTGAGGGGAACGGGGTCCGGGTCAGTCAGGAGTGAGGGGAACGGGGTCCGGGTCAGTCAGGAGATCAAGGAACGGGGTCCGGGTCAGTCAGGAGTGAGGGGAACGGGGTCCGGGTCAGTCAGGAGTGAGGGGAACGGGGGTCCCGGTCAGGTCAGGAGTGAGGGTGATGGGGTCCGGGTCAGGCAGGAGTGAGGGGAACGGGGTCCGGGTCAGTCAGGACTGAAGTTGACGGAGTCCGGGTCAGTCAGGACTGAGGTTGACCGAGTCCGGGTCAGTCAGGAGTGAGAGGAACGGGGTCCGGGTCAGTCAGGAGTGAGGGGAATGGGGTCCGGGTCAGTCAGGAGTGAGGGGAACGGGGTCTGGGTCAGTCTGGAGTGAGAGGAACGGGGTCCGGGTCAGTCAGGAGTGAGGGTGACGGGGTCCGGGTCAGTCAGGAGTGAGGGGAACGGGGTCCGGGTCAGTCAGGAGTGAGGTTGACGGAGTCCGGGTCAGTCAGGAGTGAGGGGAACGGGGGTCAGGGTCACCCAGGAGTGAGGGGTACGGGGTCCGGGTCAGACAGGAGTGAGGGGAACGGGGTCCGGGTCAGTCAGGAGTGAGGGGAACGGGGTCCGGGTCAGTCAGGAGTGAGGGGAACGGGGTCCGGGTCAGTCAGGAGTGAGGGGAACGGGGTCCGGGTCAGTCAGGAGTGAGGGGAACGGTGTCCGGGTCAGTCAGGAGTGAGGGGAAAGGGCTACGGGTCAGTCAGGAGTGAAGGGAACGGGGTCTGGGACAGTCAGGAGTGAGAGGAACGGGGTCTGGGTCAGTCTGGAGTGAGAGGAACGGGGCCCAGTTCAGTCAGGAGTGAGGGGAACGGGGTCCGGGTCAGTCAGGATTGAGGGGAACGGAGTCCGGGTCAGTCAGGAGTGAGGGGAACGGGTTACGGCTCAGTCAGGAGTGAGTGGAACGGGGTCCGGGTCACTCAGGACTGAGGGGAACGGGATCCGGGTCAGTCAGGAGTGAGGGGAACGGGGTCCGGGTCAGTCAGGAGTGAGGGGAACGGGGTCCGTGTCAGTCAGGAGTGATAGGAACGGGGTCCGGGTCAGTCAGGAGTGAGGGGAACGGTGTCCGGGTCAGTCAGGAGTGAGGGGAACGGTGTCCGGGTCAGTCAGGAGAACAGGGAACGGGGTCCGGGTCAGTCAGGAGTGAGGGGAACGGTGTCCGGGTCAGTCAGGAGAACAGGGAACGGGGTCCGGGTCAGTCAGGAGTGAGGGGAACGGGGTCCGGGTCAGTCAGGAGTGAGGGGAACGGGGTCCGGGTCAGTCAGGAGTGAGGGGAACGGGGTCCGGGTCAGTCAGGAGTGAGGGGAACAGGGTCCGGCTCAGTCAGGAGTGAGGGGAACGGGGTCCGGGTCAGTCAGGAGTGAGGGTGACGGGGTCCGGGTCAGTCAGGAGTGAGGGCATCGGGGTCCGGGTCAGTCAGGAGTGAGGGGAACGGGTACCGGGTCAGTCAGGAGTGAGGGGAACGGGGTCCGGGTCAGTCAGGAGTGAGAGGAACGGGGTCCGGGTCAGTCAGGAGTGAGGGGAACGGGGTCCGGGTCAGTCAGGAGTGAGGGGAACGGGCTCCGTGTCAGTCAGGACTGAGGGGAACGTGGTCCGGTTCAGTCAGGAGTGAGAGGAACAGGGTCCGGGTCAGTCAGGAGTGAGGGGAACGGGGTCCGGGCCAGTCAGGAGTGAGGGGAACGGGGTCCGGGTCAGTCAGGAGTGAGGGGAACGGGGTCCGGGTCAGTCAGGAGTGAGGGGAACGGGGTCCGGGTCAGTCAGGAGAACAGGGAACGGGGTCCGGGTCAGTCAGGAGTGAGGGGAACGGGGTCCGGGTCAGTCAGGAGTGAGGGGAACGGGGTCCGGGTCAGTGAGGACTGAGGGGAACGGGGTCCGGGTCAGTCAGGAGTGAGGGGAACAGGGTCCGGGTCAGTCAGGAGTGAGGGGAACGGGGTCCGGGTCATTCAGGAGAACAGGGAACGGGGACCTGGTCAGTCAGGCGAACAGGGAACGGGGTCCGGGTCAGTTAGGAGTGAGGGGAACAGGGTCCGGGTCAGTCAGGAGATCGGGGAACGGGGTCCGGGTCAGTCAGGAGTGAGGGGAACGGGGTCCGGGTCAGTTAGGAGTGAGGGGAACGGGGTCCGGGTCAATCAGGAGTGCGGGGAACGGGGTCCGGGTCAGTCAGGAGTGAGCGGAACGGGGTACGGGTCAGTCAGGAGTGAGGGGAACGGGGTCCGGGTCAGTCAGCTGTGAGGGGAACGGGGTCCGGGTCAGTCAGGAGTGAGGGGAACGGGGTCCGGGTCAGTCAGGAGTGAGGGGAGCGGGGTCCGGGTCAGTCAGGAGTGAGCTGAACGGGGTCCGGGTCAGTCAGGAATGAGGGGAACGGGTTCCGGGTCAGTCAGGGGTGAGGGTGATGAGGTCCGGGTCAGTCAGGAGTGAGGGGAACGGGGTCCGGGTCAGTCAGGAGTGAGGGGAACGGGGTCCGGGTCCGTCAGGAGTGAGGGGAACGGGGTCTCGGTCAGTCAGGAGTGAGGGGAACGGGGTCCGGGTCAGTCAGGAGTGAGGGGAACGGGGTCCGGGTCAGTCAGGAGTGAGGGGAACGGGGTCCGGGTCAGTCAGGAGTGAGGGGAACGGGGTCCGGGTCAGTCAGGAGTGAGGGGAACGGGGTCCGGGTCAGTCAGGAGTGAGGGGAACGGGGTCCGGGTCAGTCAGGAGTGAGGGGAACAGGGTCCGGGTCAGTCTGGAGTGAGGGGAACGGGGTCCGGGTCAGTCAGGAGTGAGGGGAACGGGGTCCGGGTCAGTCAGGAGTGAGGGTGACGGGGTCCGGGTCAGTCAGGAGTGAGGGCATCGGGGTCCGGGTCAGTCAGGAGTGAGGGTGACGGGGTCCATGTCAGTCAGGAGTGAGGGGCACGGGGACCGGGTCAGTCAGGAGTGAGGGGCACGGGTTCCGGGTCAGTCAGGAGTGAGAGGAACGGGGTCCGGGTCAGTCAGGAGTGAGGGGAACGGGGTCCGGGTCAGTCAGGAGTGAGGGGAACGGGGTCCGGGTCAGTCAGGAGTGAGAGGAACGGGGTCCGGGTCTGTCAGGAGTGAGGGGAACGGGGTCCGGGTCAGTCAGGAGTGAGGGGAACGGGGTCCGGGTCAGTCAGGAGTGAGGGGAACGGGGTCCGGGTCAGTCAGGAGTGAGGGGAACGGTGTCCGGGTCAGTCAGGAGTGTGGGGAACGGGCTCCGGGTCAGTCAGGACTGAGGGGAACGGGGTCCGGGTCAGTCAGGAGTGAGAGGAACGGGGTCCGGGTCAGTCAGGAGTGAGGGGAACGGGGTCCGGACCAGTCAGGAGTGAGGGGAACGGGGTCCGGGTCAGTCAGGAGTGAGGGGAACGGGGTCCGGGTCAGTCAGGAGTGAGGGGAACGGGGTCCGGGTCAGTCAGGAGTGAGGGGAACGGGGTCCGGGTCAGTGAGGACTGAGGGGAACGGGGTCCGGGTCATTCAGGAGAACAGGGAACGGGGTCCTGGTCAGTCAGGAGAACAGGGAACGGGGTCCGGGTCAGTTAGGAGTGAGGGGAACAGGGTCAGGGTAATTCAGGAGCGCGGGGAACGGGGTCCGGGTCAGTCAGGAGTGAGGGGAACGGGGTCCGGGTCAGTCAGGAGTGAGGGGAACGGGGTCCGGGTCAGTCAGGAGTGAGGTTGACGGAGTCCGGGTCAGTCAGGAGTGAGGTTGACCGAGTCCGGGTCAGTCAGGAGTGAGAGGAACGGGGTCTGTGTCCGTCAGGAGTGAGGAGAACGGGGTCCGGGTCAGTCAGGAGTGAGGGGAACGGGGTCAGGGTCAGCCTGGACTGAGAGGAACGGGGTCCGGGTCAGTCAGGAGTCAGGGTGACGGGGTCCGGGTCAGTCAGGAGTGAGGGGAACGGGGTCCGGGTCAGTCAGGAGTGAGGTTGACCGAGTCCGGGTCAGTCAGGAGTGAGAGGAACGGGGTCCGGGTCAGTCAGGAGTGAGGGGAATGGGGTCCGGGTCAGTCAGGAGTGAGGGGAACGGGGTCTGGGTCAGTCTGGAGTGAGAGGAACGGGGTCCGGGTCAGTCAGGAGTGAGGGTGACGGGGTCCGGGTCAGTCAGGAGTGAGGGGAACGGGGTCCGGGTCAGTCAGGAGTGAGGTTGACGGAGTCCGGGTCAGTCAGGAGTGAGGGGAACGGGGTCAGGGTCACCCAGGAGTGAGGGTTACGGGGTCCGGGTCAGACAGGAGTGAGGGGAACGGGGTCCGGGTCAGTCAGGAGTGAGGGGAACGGGGTCCGGGTCAGTCAGGAGTGAGGGGAACGTGGTCCGGGTCAGTCAGGAGTGAGGGGAACGGGGTCCGGGTCAGTCAGGAGTGAGGGGAACGGGGTCCGGGTCAGTCAGGAGTGAGGGGAACGGTGTCCGGGTCAGTCAGGAGTGAGGGGAAAGGGCTACGGGTCAGTCAGGAGTGAAGGGAACGGGGTCTGGGACAGTCAGGAGTGAGAGGAACGGGGTCTGGGTCAGTCTGGAGTGAGAGGAACGGGGCCCAGTTCAGTCAGGAGTGAGGGGAACGGGGTCCGGGTCAGTCAGGATTGAGGGGAACGGAGTCCGGGTCAGTCAGGAGTGAGGGGAACGGGTTACGGGTCAGTCAGGAGTGAGTGGAACGGGGTCCGGGTCACTCAGGACTGAGGGGAACGGGGTCCGGGTCAGTCAGGAGTGAGGGGAACGGGGTCCGGGTCAGTCAGGAGTGAGGGGAACGGGGTCCGGGTCAGTCAGGAGTGAGAGGAACGGGGTCCGGGTCAGTCAGGAGTGAGGGGAACGGTGTCCGGGTCAGTCAGGAGTGAGGGGAACGGTGTCCGGGTCAGTCAGGAGAACAGGGAACGGGGTCCGGGTCAGTCAGGAGTGAGGGGAACGGGGTCCGGGTCAGTCAGGAGTGAGGGGAACGGGGTCCGGGTCAGTCAGGAGTGAGGGGAAAGGGGTCCGGGTCAGTCAGGAGTGAGGGGAACGGTGTCCGGGTCAGTCAGGAGAACAGGGAACGGGGTCCGGGTCAGTCAGGAGTGAGGGGAACGGGGTCCGGGTCAGTCCCGAGTGAGGGGAACGGGGTCCGGGTCAGTCAGGAGTGAGGGGAACGGGGTCCGGGTCAGTCAGGAGTGAGGGGAACAGGGTCCGGGTCAGTCTGGAGTGAGGGGAAGGGGCTCCGGCTCAGTCAGGAGTGAGGGGTACGGGGTCCGGGTCAGTCAGGAGTGAGGGTGACGGGGTCCGGGTCAGTCAGGAGTGAGGGCATCGGGGTCCGGGTCAGTCAGGAGTGAGGGGAACGGGTTCCGGGTCAGTCAGGAGTGAGGGGAACGGGGTCCGGGTCAGTCAGGAGTGAGAGGAACGGGGTCCGGGTCAGTCAGGAGTGAGGGGAACGGGGTCCGATTCAGTCAGGAGTGAGGGGAACGGGCTCCGTGTCAGTCAGGACTGAGGGGAACGTGGTCCGGTTCAGTCAGGAGTGATAGGAACAGGGTCCGGGTCAGTCAGGAGTGAGGGGAACGGGGTCCGGGCCAGTCAGGGGTGAGGGGAACGGGGTCCGGGTCAGTCAGGAGTGAGGGGAACGGGGTCCGGGTCAGTCAGGAGTGAGGGGAACGGGGTCCGGGTCAGTCAGGAGAACAGGGAACGGGGTCCGGGTCAGTCAGGAGTGAGGGGAACGGGGTCCGGGTCAGTCAGGAGTGAGGGGAACGGGGTCCGGGTCAGTGAGGACTGAGGGGAACGGGGTCCGGGTCAGTCAGGAGTGAGGGGAACAGGGTCCGGGTCTTTCAGGAGTGAGGGGAACGGGGTCCGGGTCATTCAGGAGAACAGGGAACGGGGACCTGGTCAGTCAGGCGAACAGGGAACGGGGTCCGGGTCAGTTAGGAGTGAGGGGAACAGGGTCCGGGTCAGTCAGGAGAGCGGGGAACGGGGTCCGGGTCAGTCAGGAGTGAGGGGAACGGGGTCCGGGTCAGTTAGGAGTGAGGGGAACGGGGTCCGGGTCAATCAGGAGTGCGGGGAACGGGGTCCGGGTCAGTCAGGAGTGAGCGGAACGGGGTACGGGTCAGTCAGGAGTGAGGGGAACGGGGTCCGGGTCAGTCAGCTGTGAGGGGAACGGGGTCCGGGTCAGTCAGGAGTGAGGGGTACGGGGTCCGGTTCAGTCAGGAGTGAGGGGAGCGGGGTCCGGGTCAGTCAGGAGTGAGCTGAACGGGGTCCGGGTCAGTCAGGAATGAGGGGAACGGGTTCCGGGTCAGTCAGGGGTGAGGGTGATGAGGTCCGGGTCAGTCAGGAGTGAGGGGAACGGGGTCCGGGTCAGTCAGGAGTGAGGGGAACGGGGTCCGGGTCCGTCAGGAGAGAGTGGAACGGGGTCTCGGTCAGTCAGGAGTGAGGGGAACGGGGTCCGGGTCAGTCAGGAGTGAGGGGAACGGGGTCCGGGTCAGTCAGGAGTGAGGGGAACGGGGTCCGGGTCAGTCAGGAGTGAGGGGAACGGGGTCCGGGTCAGTCAGGAGTGAGGGTGACGGGGTCCGGGTCAGTCAGGAGTGAGGGCATCGGGGTCCGGGTCAGTCAGGAGTGAGGGTGACGGGGTCCATGTCAGTCAGGAGTGAGGGGCACGGGGACCGGGTCAGTCAGGAGTGAGGGGAACGGGTTCCGGGTCAGTCAGGAGTGAGAGGAACGGGGTCCGGGTCAGTCAGGAGTGAGGGGAACGGGGTCCGGGTCAGTCAGGAGTGAGGGGAACGGGGTCCGGGTCAGTCAGGAGTGAGAGGAACGGGGTCCGGGTCAGTCAGGAGTGAGGGGAACGGGGTCCGGGTCAGTCAGGAGTGAGGGGAACGGGGTCCGGGTCAGTCAGGAGTGAGGGGAACGGTGTCCGGGTCAGTCAGGAGTTTGGGGAACGGGCTCCGGGTCAGTCAGGACTGAGGGGAACGGGGTCCGGGTCAGTCAGGAGTGAGAGGAACGGGGTCCGGGTCAGTCAGGAGTGAGGGGAACGTGGTCCGGGCCAGTCAGCAGTGAGGGGAACGGGGTCCGGGTCAGTCAGGAGTGAGGGGAACGGGGTCCGGGTCAGTCAGGAGTGAGGGGAACGGGGTCCGGGTCAGTCAGGAGTGAGGGGAACGGGGTCCGGGTCAGTCAGGAGTGAGGGGAACGGGGTCCGGGTCATTCAGGAGAACAGGGAACGGGGTCCTGGTCAGTCAGGAGAACAGGGAACGGGGTCCGGGTCAGTTAGGAGTGAGGGGAAAAGGGTCAGGGTAAGTCAGGAGCGCGGGGAACGGGGTCCGGGTCAGTCAGGAGTGAGGGGAACGGGGTCCGGGTCAGTCAGGAGTGAGGGGAACGGGGTCCGGGTCAGTCAGGAGTGCGGTTGACGGAGTCCGGGTCAGTCAGGAGTGAGGTTGACCGAGTCCAGGTCAGTCAGGAGTGAGAGGAACGGGGTCTGTGTCCGTCAGGAGTGAGGAGAACGGGGTCCGGGTCAGTCAGGAGTGAGGGGAACGGGGTCAGGGTCAGCCTGGAGTGAGAGGAACGGGGTCCGGGTCAGTCAGGAGTGAGGGTGACGGGGTCCGGGTCAGTCAGGAGTGAGGGGAACGGGGTCCGGGTCAGTCAGGAGTGAGGTTGACGGAGTCCGGGTCAGTCAGGAGTGAGGGGAACGGGGTCAGGGTCACTCAGGAGTGAGGGGTACGGGGTCCGGGTCAGTCAGGAGTGAGGGGAACGGGGTCCGGGTCAGACAGGAGTGAGGGGAACGGGGTCCGGGTCAGTCAGGAGAGAGGGTAACGGGGTCCGGGTCAGTCAGGAGTGAGGGGAACGGGGTCCGGGTCAGTCAGGAGTGAGGGGAACGGGGTCCGGGTCAGTCAGGAGTGAGGGGAAAGGGCTCCGGGTCAGTCAGGAGTGAAGGGAACGGGGTCTGGGTCAGTCAGGAGTGAGAGGAACGGGGTCTGGGTCAGTCTGGAGTGAGAGGAACGGGGCCCAGTTCAGTCAGGAGTGAGGGGAACGTGGTCCGGGTCAGTCAGGATTGAGGGGAACGGAGTCCGGGTCAGTCAGGAGTGAGGGGAACGGGGTACGGGTCAGTCAGGAGTGAGGGGAACGGGGTCCGGGTCACTCAGGACTGAGGGGAACGGGGTCCGGGTCAGTCAGGAGTGAGGGGAACGGGGTCCGGGTCAGTCAGGAGTGAGGGGAACGGGGTCCGGGTCAGTCAGCAGTGAAAGGAACTGTGTGCGGGTGAGTCAGGAGTTAGGGGAACGGGGTCCGGGTCAGTCTGGAGTGAGGGTAACGGGGTCCGGGTCAGTCAGGAGTGAGGGGAACGGTGTCCGGGTCAGTCAGGAGTGAGAGGAACGGGGTCCGGTCCAGTCAGGTGTGAGGGTGACGGAGTCCGGGTCAGTCAGGAGTGAGGGGAACGGGGTCCGGGTCAGTCAGGAGTGAGGGGAACGGGGTCCGGGTCAGTCAGGAGTGAGGGGAACGGGGTCCGGGTCAGTCAGGAGTGAGGGGAACGGTGTCCGGGTCAATCAGGAGTGAGGGGAACGGGGTCCGGGTCAGTCAGGAGTGAGGGGAACGGGGTCCGGGTCAGTCAGGAGTGAGGGGAACGGGGTCCGGGTCAGTCAGGAGTGAGGGGAACGGGGTCCGGGTCGGTCAGGAGTGAGGGGAACGGTGTCCGGGTCAGTCAGGAGTGAGGGGAACGGGCTCCGGGTCAGTCAGGACTGAGGGGAACGGGGTCCGGGTCAGTCAGGAGTGAGAGGAACGGGGTCCGGGTCAGTCAGGAGTGAGGGGAACAGGGTCCGGGCCAGTCAGGAGTGAGGGGAACGGGGTCCGGGTCAGTCAGGAGTGAGGGGAACGGGGTCCGGGTCAGTCAGGAGTGAGGGGAACGGGGTCCGGGTCAGTCAGGAGTGAGGGGAACGTGGTCCGGGTCAGTCAGGCGTGAGGGGAACGGGGTCCGGGTCAGTCAGGAGTGAGGGGAACGGGGTCCGGGTCAGTGAGGACTGAGGGGAACGGGGTCCGGGTCAGTCAGGAGTGAGGGGAACGGGGTCCGGGTCATTCAGGACAACAGGGAACGGGGTCCTGGTCAGTCAGGAGAACAGGGAACGGGGTCCGGGTCAGTTAGGAGTGAGGGGAACAGGGTCAGGGTAAGTCAGGAGCGCAGGGAACGGGGTCCGGGTCAGTCAGGAGTGAGGGGAACGGGGTCCGGGTCAGTCAGGAGTGAGGGGAACGGGGTCCGGGTCAGTCAGGAGTGAGGTTGACGGAGTCCGGGTCAGTCAGGAGTGAGGTTGACCGAGTCCGGGTCAGTCAGGAGTGAGAGGAACGGGGTCTGTGTCAGTCAGGAGTGAGGAGAACGGGGTCCGGGTCAGTCAGGAGTGAGGGGAACGGGGTCAGGGTCAGCCTGGAGTGAGAGGAACGGGGTCCGGGTCAGTCAGGAGTGAGGGTGACGGGGTCCGGGTCAGTCAGGAGTGAGGGGAACGGGGTCCGGGTCAGTCAGGAGTGAGGTTGACGGAGTCCGGGTCAGTCAGGAGTGAGGGGAACGGGGTCAGGGTCACTCAGGAGTGAGGGATACGGGATCCGGGTCAGTCAGGAGTGAGGGGAACGGGGTGCGGGTCAGACAGGAGTGAGGGGAACGGGGTCCGGGTCAGTCAGGAGTGAGGGGAACGGGGTCCGGGTCAGTCAGGAGAGAGGGTAACGGGGTCCGCGTCAGTCAGGAGTGAGGGGAACGGGGTCCGGGTCAGTCAGGAGGGAGGGGAACGGGATCCGGGTTTGTCAGGAGTGAGGGGAAAGGGCTCCGGGTGAGTCAGGAGTGAAGGGAACGGGGTCTGGGTCAGTCAGGAGTGAGAGGAACGGGGTCTGGGTCAGTCTGGAGTGAGAGGAACGGGGCCCAGTTCAGTCAGGAGTGAGGGGAACGGGGTCCGGGTCAGTCAGGATTGAGGGGAACGGAGTCCGGGTCAGTCAGGAGTGAGCGGAACGGGGTACGGGTCAGTCAGGAGTGAGGGGAACGGGATCCGGGTCACTCAGGACTGAGGGGAACGGGGTCCGGGTCAGTCAGGAGTGAGGGGAACGGGGTCCGGGTCAGTCAGGAGTGAGGGGTACGGGGTCCGGGTCAGTCAGGAGTGAAAGGAACTGTGTGCGGGTGAGTCAGGAGTGAGGGGAACGGGGTCCGGGTCAGTCTGGAGTGAGGGGAACGGGGTCCGGGTGAGTCAGGAGTGAGGGGAACGGGGTCCGGGTCAGTCAGGAGTGAGAGGAACGGGGTCCGGGCCTGTCAGGTGTGAGGGTGACGGAGTCCGGGTCAGTCAGGAGTGAGGGGAACGGGGTCCGGGTCAGTCAGGAGTGAGGGGAACGGGGTCCGGGTCAGTCAGGAGTGAGGGGAACGGGGTCCGGGTCAGTCAGGAGTGAGGGGAACGGTGTCCGGGTCAATCAGGAGTGAGGGGAACGGGGTCCGGGTCAGTCAGGAGTGAGGGGAACGGGGTCCGGGTCAGTCAGGAGTGAGGGGAACGGGGTCCGGGTCAGTCAGGACTGAGGGGAACGGGGTCCGGGTCAGTCAGGAGTGAGGGGAACGGTCTCCGGGTCAGTCAGGAGTGAGGGGAACGGGCTCCGGGTCAGTCAGGACTGAGGGGAACGGGGTCCGGGTCAGTCATGAGTGAGAGGAACGGGGTCCGGGTCAGTCAGGAGTGAGGGGAACGGGGTCCGGGTCAGTCAGGAGTGAGGGGAACGGGGTCCGGGTCAGTCAGGAGTGAGGGGAACGGGGTCCGGGTCAGTCAGGAGTGAGGGGAACGGGGTCCGGGTCAGTCAGGAGTGAGGGGAACGGGGTCCGGGTCAGTCAGGAGTGAGGGGAACGGGGTCCGGGTCAGTGAGGACTGAGGGGAACGGGGTCCGGGTCAGTCAGGAGTGAGGGGAACAGGGTCCGGGTCAGTCTGGAGTGAGAGGAACGGGGTCCGGGTAATTCAGGAGAACAGGGAACGGGGTCCAGGTCAGTCAGGAGAACAGGGAACGGGGTCCGGGTCAGTTAGGAGTGAGGGGAACAGGGTCCGGGTAATTCAGGAGCGCGGGGAACGGGGTCCGGTTCAGTCAGGAGTGAGGGGAACGGGGTCCGGGTCAGTCAGGAGTGAGGGGAACGGGGTCCGGGTCAGTCAGGAGTGAGGTTGACGGAGTCCGGGTCAGTCAGGAGTGAGGTTGACCGAGTCCGGGTCAGTCAGGAGTGAGAGGAACGGGGTCTGGGTCAGTCAGGAGTGAGGAGAACGGGGTCCGGGTCAGTCAGGAGTGAGGGGAACGGGGTCAGGGTCAGCCTGGAGTGAGAGGAACGGGGTCCGGGTCAGTCAGGAGTGAGGGTGACGGGGTCCGGGTCAGTCAGGAGTGAGGGGAACGGGTTCCGGGTCAGTCAGGAGTGAGGTTGACGGAGTCCGGGTCAGTCAGGAGTGAGGGGAACGGGGTCAGGGTCACTCAGGAGTGAGGGGTACGGGGTCCGGGTCAGGCAGGAGTGAGGGGAACGGGGTCCGGGTCAGACAGGAGTGAGGGGAACGGGGTCCGGGCCAGTCAGGAGTGAGGGGAACGGGGTCCGGATCAGTCAGGAGAGAGGGTAACGGGGTCCGGGTCAGTCAGGAGTGAGGGGAACGGTGTCCGGGTCAGTCAGGAGTGAGGGGAACGGGGTCCGGGTCAGTCAGGAGTGAGGAGAAAGGGCTCCGGGTCAGTCAGGAGTGAAGGGAACGGTGTCTGGGTCAGTCAGGAGTGAGAGGAACGGGGTCTGGGTCAGTCTGGAGTGAGAGGAACGGGGCCCAGTTCAGTCAGGAGTGAGGGGAACGGGGTCCGGGTCAGTCAGGATTGAGGGGAACGGAGTCCGGGTCAGTCAGGAGTGAGGGGAACGGGGTACGGGTCAGTCAGGAGTGAGGGGAACGGGGTCCGGGTCACTCAGGACTGAGGGGAACGGGGTCCGGGTCAGTCAGGAGTGAGGGGAACGGGGTCCGGGTCAGTCAGGAGTGAGGGGAACGGGGTCCGGGTCAGTCAGGATTGAAAGGAACTGTGTGCGGGTCAGTCAGGAGAGAGGGGAACGGGGTCCGGGTCAGTCTGGAGTGAGGGGAACGGGGTCCGGGTCAGTCAGGAGTGAGGGGAACGGGGTCCGGGTCAGTCAGGAGTGAGAGGAACAGGTCCGGGTCAGTCAGGTGTGAGGGTGACGGAGTCCGGGTCAGTCAGGAGTGAGGGGAACGGGGTCCGGGTCAGTCAGGAGTGAGGGGAACGGGGTCCGGGTCAGTCAGGAGTGAGGGGAACGGTGTCCGGGTCAATCAGGAGTGAGGGGAACGGGGTCCGGGTCAGTCAGGAGTGAGGGGAACGGTGTCCGGGTCAGTCAGGAGTGAGGGGAACGGGGTCCGGGTCAGTCAGGAGTGAGGGGAACGGGGTCCGGGTCAGTCAGGAGTGAGGGGAACGGTGTCCGGGTCAGTCAGGAGAGAGGGGAACGGGCTCCGGGTCAGTCAGGACTGAGGGGAACGGGGTCCGGGTCAGTCATGAGTGAGAGGAACGGGGTCCGGGTCAGTCAGGAGTGAGGGGAACGGGTCCGGGCCAGTCAGGAGTGAGGGGAACGGGTTCCGGGTCAGTCAGGAGTGAGGGGAACGGGGTCCGGGTCAGTTAGGAGTGAGGGGAACGGGGTCCGGATCAGTCAGGAGTGAGGGGAACGGGGTCCGGGTCAGTCAGGCGTGAGGGGAACGGGGTCCGGGTCAGTCAGGAGTGAGGGGAACGGGGTCCGGGTCAGTGAGGACTGAGGGGAACGGGGTCCGGGTCAGTCAGGAGTGAGGGGAACAGGGTCCGGGTCAGTCAGGAGTGAGGGAAACGGGGTCCGGGTCATTAAGGAGAACAGGGAACGGGGTCCTGGTCAGTCAGGAGAACAGGGAACGGGGTCCGGGTCAGTTAGGGTTGAGCGGAACAGGGTCCGGGTCAGTCAGGAGTGCGGGGAACGGGGTCCGATCAGTCAGGAGTGAGGGGAACGGGGTCCGGGTCAGTCAGGAGTGAGGGGAACGGGGTCCGGGTCAGTCAGGAGTGAGGTTGACGGAGTCCGGGTCAGTCAGGAGTGAGGTTGACCGAGTCCCGGTCAGTCAGGAGTGAGAGGAACGGCGTCCGGGTCAGTCAGGAGTGAGGAGAACGGGGTCCGGGTCAGTCAGGAGTGAGGGGAACGGGGTCTGGGTCAGTCTGCAGTGAGAGGAACGGGGTCCGGGTCAGTCAGGAGTGAGGGGAACGGGGTCCGGGTCAGTCAGGAGTGAGGTTGACGGAGTCCGGGTCAGTCAGGAGTGAGGGGAACGGGGTCAGGGTCACTCAGGAGTGAGGGGTACGGGGTCCGGGTCAGTCAGGAGTGAGGGGAACGGGGTCCGGGTCAGTCAGGAGTGAGGGGAACGGGGTCCGGGTCAGTCAGGAGTGAGGGGAACGGGGTCCGGGTCAGTCAGGAGTGAGGGGAACGGGGTCCGGGTCAGTCAGGAGTGAGGGGAAAGGGCTCCGGGTCAGTCAGGAGTGAAGGGAACGGGGTCTGGGTCAGTCAGGAGTGAGGGTGACGGGGTCCGGGTCAGTCAGGAGTGAGGGGAACGGGGTCCGGGTCAGTCAGGAGTGAGGTTGACGGAGTCCGGGTCAGTCAGGAGTGAGGGGAACGGGGTCAGGGTCACTCAGGAGTGAGGGATACGGGATCCGGGTCAGTCAGGAGTGAGGGGAACGGGGTGCGGGTCAGACAGGAGTGAGGGGAACGGGGTCCGGGTCAGTCAGGAGTGAGGGGAACGGGGTCCGGGTCAGTCAGGAGAGAGGGTAACGGGGTCCGGGTCAGTCAGGAGTGAGGGGAACGGGGTCCGGGTCAGTCAGGAGTGAGGGGAACGGGATCCGGGTTTGTCAGGAGTGAGGGGAAAGGGCTCCGGGTGAGTCAGGAGTGAAGGGAACGGGGTCTGGGTCAGTCAGGAGTGAGAGGAACGGGGTCTGGGTCAGTCTGGAGTGAGAGGAACGGGGCCCAGTTCAGTCAGGAGTGAGGGGAACGGGGTCCGGGTCAGTCAGGATTGAGGGGAACGGAGTCCGGGTCAGTCAGGAGTGAGCGGAACGGGGTACGGGTCAGTCAGGAGTGAGGGGAACGGGATCCGGGTCACTCAGGACTGAGGGGAACGGGGTCCGGGTCAGTCAGGAGTGAGGGGAACGGGGTCCGGGTCAGTCAGGAGTGAGGGGTACGGGGTCCGGGTCAGTCAGGAGTGAAAGGAACTGTGTGCGGGTGAGTCAGGAGTGAGGGGAACGGGGTCCGGGTCAGTCTGGAGTGAGGGGAACGGGGTCCGGGTGAGTCAGGAGTGAGGGGAACGGGGTCCGGGTCAGTCAGGAGTGAGAGGAACGGGGTCCGGGCCTGTCAGGTGTGAGGGTGACGGAGTCCGGGTCAGTCAGGAGTGAGGGGAACGGGGTCCGGGTCAGTCAGGAGTGAGGGGAACGGGGTCCGGGTCAGTCAGGAGTGAGGGGAACGGGGTCCGGGTCAGTCAGGAGTGAGGGGAACGGTGTCCGGGTCAATCAGGAGTGAGGGGAACGGGGTCCGGGTCAGACAGGAGTGAGGGGAACGGGGTCCGGGTCAGTCAGGAGTGAGGGGAACGGGGTCCGGGTCAGTCAGGACTGAGGGGAACGGGGTCCGGGTCAGTCAGGAGTGAGGGGAACGGTCTCCGGGTCAGTCAGGAGTGAGGGGAACGGGCTCCGGGTCAGTCAGGACTGAGGGGAACGGGGTCCGGGTCAGTCATGAGTGAGAGGAACGGGGTCCGGGTCAGTCAGGAGTGAGGGGAACGGGGTCCGGGTCAGTCAGGAGTGAGGGGAACGGGGTCCGGGTCAGTCAGGAGTGAGGGGAACGGGGTCCGGGTCAGTCAGGAGTGAGGGGAACGGGGTCCGGGTCAGTCAGGAGTGAGGGGAACGGGGTCCGGGTCAGTCAGGAGTGAGGGGAACGGGGTCCGGGTCAGTCAGGAGTGAGGGGAACGGGGTCCGGGTCAGTGAGGACTGAGGGGAACGGGGTCCGGGTCAGTCAGGAGTGAGGGGAACAGGGTCCGGGTCAGTCTGGAGTGAGAGGAACGGGGTCCGGGTAATTCAGGAGAACAGGGAACGGGGTCCAGGTCAGTCAGGAGAACAGGGAACGGGGTCCGGGTCAGTTAGGAGTGAGGGGAACAGGGTCCGGGTAATTCAGGAGCGCGGGGAACGGGGTCCGGTTCAGTCAGGAGTGAGGGGAACGGGGTCCGGGTCAGTCAGGAGTGAGGGGAACGGGGTCCGGGTCAGTCAGGAGTGAGGTTGACAGAGTCCGGGTCAGTCAGGAGTGAGGTTGACCGAGTCCGGGTCAGTCAGGAGTGAGAGGAACGGGGTCTGGGTCAGTCAGGAGTGAGGAGAACGGGGTCCGGGTCAGTCAGGAGTGAGGGGAACGGGGTCAGGGTCAGCCTGGAGTGAGAGGAACGGGGTCCGGGTCAGTCAGGAGTGAGGGTGACGGGGTCCGGGTCAGTCAGGAGTGAGGGGAACGGGTTCCGGGTCAGTCAGGAGTGAGGTTGACGGAGTCCGGGTCAGTCAGGAGTGAGGGGAACGGGGTCAGGGTCACTCAGGAGTGAGGGGTACGGGGTCCGGGTCAGGCAGGAGTGAGGGGAACGGGGTCCGGGTCAGACAGGAGTGAGGGGAACGGGGTCCGGGCCAGTCAGGAGTGAGGGGAACGGGGTCCGGGTCAGTCAGGAGAGAGGGTAACGGGGTCCGGGTCAGTCAGGAGTGAGGGGAACGGTGTCCGGGTCAGTCAGGAGTGAGGGGAACGGGGTCCGGGTCAGTCAGGAGTGAGGAGAAAGGGTTCCGGGTCAGTCAGGAGTGAAGGGAACGGTGTCTGGGTCAGTCAGGAGTGAGAGGAACGGGGTCTGGGTCAGTCTGGAGTGAGAGGAACGGGGCCCAGTTCAGTCAGGAGTGAGGGGAACGGGGTCCGGGTCAGTCAGGATTGAGGGGAACGGAGTCCGGGTCAGTCAGGAGTGAGGGGAACGGGGTACGGGTCAGTCAGGAGTGAGGGGAACGGGGTCCGGGTCACTCAGGACTGAGGGGAACGGGGTCCGGGTCAGTCAGGAGTGAGGGGAACGGGGTCCGGGTCAGTCAGGAGTGAGGGGAACGGGGTCCGGGTCAGTCAGGATTGAAAGGAACTGTGTGCGGGTCAGTCAGGAGAGAGGGGAACGGGGTCCGGGTCAGTCTGGAGTGAGGGGAACGGGGTCCGGGTCAGTCAGGAGTGAGGGGAACGGGGTCCGGGTCAGTCAGGAGTGAGAGGAACAGGTCCGGGTCAGTCAGGTGTGAGGGTGACGGAGTCCGGGTCAGTCAGGAGTGAGGGGAACGGGGTCCGGGTCAGTCAGGAGTGAGGGGAACGGGGTCCGGGTCAGTCAGGAGTGAGGGGAACGGTGTCCGGGTCAATCAGGAGTGAGGGGAACGGGGTCCGGGTCAGTCAGGAGTGAGGGGAACGGTGTCCGGGTCAGTCAGGAGTGAGGGGAACGGGGTCCGGGTCAGTCAGGAGTGAGGGGAACGGGGTCCGGGTCAGTCAGGAGTGAGGGGAACGGTGTCCGGGTCAGTCAGGAGAGAGGGGAACGGGCTCCGGGTCAGTCAGGACTGAGGGGAACGGGGTCCGGGTCAGTCATGAGTGAGAGGAACGGGGTCCGGGTCAGTCAGGAGTGAGGGGAACGGGTCCGGGCCAGTCAGGAGTGAGGGGAACGGGTTCCGGGTCAGTCAGGAGTGAGGGGAACGGGGTCCGGGTCAGTCAGGAGTGAGGGGAACGGGGTCCGGATCAGTCAGGAGTGAGGGGAACGGGGTCCGGGTCAGTCAGGCGTGAGGGGAACGGGGTCCGGGTCAGTCAGGAGTGAGGGGAACGGGGTCCGGGTCAGTGAGGACTGAGGGGAACGGGGTCCGGGTCAGTCAGGAGTGAGGGGAACAGGGTCCGGGTCAGTCAGGAGTGAGGGAAACGGGGTCCGGGTCATTAAGGAGAACAGGGAACGGGGTCCTGGTCAGTCAGGAGAACAGGGAACGGGGTCCGGGTCAGTTAGGGTTGAGCGGAACAGGGTCCGGGTCAGTCAGGAGTGCGGGGAACGGGGTCCGATCAGTCAGGAGTGAGGGGAACGGGGTCCGGGTCAGTCAGGAGTGAGGGGAACGGGGTCCGGGTCAGTCAGGAGTGAGGTTGACGGAGTCCGGGTCAGTCAGGAGTGAGGTTGACCGAGTCCCGGTCAGTCAGGAGTGAGAGGAACGGGGTCCGGGTCAGTCAGGAGTGAGGAGAACGGGGTCCGGGTCAGTCAGGAGTGAGGGGAACGGGGTCTGGGTCAGTCTGCAGTGAGAGGAACGGGGTCCGGGTCAGTCAGGAGTGAGGGGAACGGGGTCCGGGTCAGTCAGGAGTGAGGTTGACGGAGTCCGGGTCAGTCAGGAGTGAGGGGAACGGGGTCAGGGTCACTCAGGAGTGAGGGGTACGGGGTCCGGGTCAGTCAGGAGTGAGGGGAACGGGGTCCGGGTCAGTCAGGAGTGAGGGGAACGGGGTCCGGGTCAGTCAGGAGTGAGGGGAACGGGGTCCGGGTCAGTCAGGAGTGAGGGGAACGGGGTCCGGGTCAGTCAGGAGTGAGGGGAAAGGGCTCCGGGTCAGTCAGGAGTGAAGGGAACGGGGTCTGGGTCAGTCAGGAGTGAGAGGAACGGGGTCTGGGTCAGTCTGGAGTGAGAGCAACGGGGCCCAGTTCAGTCAGGAGTGAGGGGAACGGGGTCCGGGTCAGTCAGGATTGAGGGGAACGGAGTCCGGGTCAGTCAGGAGTGAGGGGAACGGGGTCCGGGTCAATCAGGAGAACAGGGAACGGGATCCGGGTCAGTCAGGAGTGAGGGGAACGGGGTCCGGGTCAGTCAGGAGTGAGGGGAACGGGTTCCGGGTCAGTCAGGAGTGAGAGGAACGGGGTCCTGGTCAGTCAGGAGTGAGGGGAACGGGTTCCGGGTCAGTCAGGAGTGAGGGGAACGGGGTCCGGGTCAGTCAGGAGTGAAGGTGACGGAGTCCGGGTCAGTCAGGAGTGAGAGGAACGGGGTCCGGGTCAGTCAGGAGTGGGGGGAACGGGGTCCGGGTCAGTCAGGAGTGAGGGTAACAGGGTCCGGGTCAGTCAGGAGTGAGGGGAACGGTGTCCGGATCAATCAGGAGAACATGGAACGGGATCCGGGTCAGTCAGGAGTGATGGGAACGGGGTCCGGGTCAGTCAGGAGTGAGGGGAACGGGGTCCGGGTCAGTCAGGAGTGAGGGGAACGGGGTCCGGGTCCGTCAGGAGTGAGGGGAACGGGGTCCGGGTCAGTCAGGAGAACAGGGAACGGGGTCCGGGTCAGTCAGGAGTGAGGGGAACGGGATCCGGGTCAGTCAGGAGTGAGGGGAACGGGGTCCGGGTCAGGCAGGAGTGAGGGGTACGGGGTCCGGGTCAGTCAGGAGTGAGGGGAACCGGGTCCGTGTCAGTCAGGAGTGAGGGGAACGGGTTCCGGGTCAGTCCGGAGTGAGGGGAACGGGGTCCGGGTCAGTCAGGAGTGAGGGGAACGGGGTCCGGGTCAGTCAGGAGTGAGGGTGACGGGGTCATGGTCAGTCAGGAGTGAGGGCATCGGGGTCCGGGTCAGTCAGGAGTGAGGGTGACGGGGTCCGGGTCAGTCAGGAGTGAGGGGCACGGGGACCGGGTCAGTCAGGAGTGAGGGGAACGGGTTCCGGGTCAGTCAGGAGTGAGAGGAACGGGGTCCGGGTCAGTCAGGAGTGAGGGGAACGGGTTCCGGGTCAGTCAGGAGTGAGGGGAACGGGGTCCGGGTCAGTCAGGAGTGAGAGGAACGGGGTCCGGATCAGTCAGGAGTGAGGGGAACGGGGTCCGGGTCAGTCAGGACTGAGGGGAACGGGGTCCGGGTCAGTCAGGAGTGAGGGGAACGGGGTCCGGGTTAGTCAGGAGTGAGGGGAACGGGGTCCGGGTCAGTCAGGAGTGAAGGGAACGGGCTCCGGGTCAGTCAGGACTGAGGGGAACGAGGTCCGGTTCAGTCAGGAGTGAGAGGAACGGGGTCCGGGTCAGTCAGGAGTGAGGGGAACGGGGTCCGGGTCAATCAGGAGAACAGGGAACGGGATCCGGGTCAGTCAGGAGTGAGGGGAACGGGGTCCGGGTCAGTCAGGAGTGAGGGGAACGGGTTCCGGGTCAGTCAGGAGTGAGAGGAACGGGGTCCTGGTCAGTCAGGAGTGAGGGGAACGGGTTCCGGGTCAGTCAGGAGTGAGGGGAACGGGGTCCGGGTCAGTCAGGAGTGAGAGGAACGGGGTCCGGGTCAGTCACGAGTGAGGGGAACGGGGTCCGGGTCAGTCAGGACTGAGGGGAACGGGGTCCGGGTCAGTCAGGAGTGAGGGGAACGGGGTCCGGGTTAGTCAGGAGTGAGGGGAACGGTGTCCGGGTCAGTCAGGAGTGAGGGGAACGGGCTCCGGGTCAGTCAGGACTGAGGGGAACGGGGTCCGGTTCAGTCAGGAGTGAGAGGAACGGGGTCCGGGTCAGTCAGGAGTGAGGGGAACGGGGTCTGGGACAGTCAGGAGTGAGGGGAACGGGGTACGGGTCAGTCAGGAGTGAGGGGAACGGGGTCTGGGTCAGTCAGGAGTGAGGGGAATGGGGTCCGGGTCAGTCAGGAGAACAGGGAACGGGGTCCGGGTCAGTCAGGAGTGAGGGGAACGGGGTCCGGGTCAGTCAGGAGTGAGGGGAACGGGGTCCGGGTCAGTGAGGACTGAGGGGAACGGGGTCCGGGTCAGTCAGGAGTGAGGGGAACAGGGTCCGGGTCAGTCAGGAGTGAGGGGAACGGGGTCCGGGTCATTCAGGAGAACAGGGAACGGGGTCCTGGTCAGTCAGGAGAACAGGGAACGGGGTCCGGGTCAGTTAGGAGTGAGGGGAACAGGGTCCGGGTCAGTCAGGAGTGCGGGGAACGGGGTCCGGGTCAGTCAGGAGTGAGGGGAACGGAGTCCGGGTCAGTCAGGAGTGAGAGGAACGGGGTCAGGGTCAGTCAGGAGTGAGGGGTACGGGGTCCGGGTCAGTCAGGAGTGAGGGGAACGGGGTCCGGGTCAGTCAGGAGTGAGGGGAACGGGGTCCGGGTCAGTCAGGAGTGAGGGGAACGGGGTCCGGGTCAGTCAGGAGTGAGGGGAACGGGGTCCGGGTCAGTCAGGAGTGAGGGGAACGGGGTCCGGGTCAGTCAGGAGTGAGGGGAACGGGGTCCGGGTCAGTCAGGAGTGAGGGGAAAGGGCTCCGGGTCAGTCAGGAGTGAAGGGAACGGGGTCTGGGTCAGTCAGGAGTGAGAGGAACGGGGTCTGGGTCAGTCTGGAGTGAGAGGAACGGCGCCCAGTTCAGTCAGGAGTGAGGGGAACGGGGTCCGGGTCAGTCAGGATTGAGGGGAACGGAGTCCGGGTCAGTCAGGAGTGAAGGTGACGGAGTCCGGGTCATTCAGGAGTGAGGGGAACGGGGTCCGGGTCAGTCAGGAGTGGGGGGAACGGGGACCGGGTCAGTCAGGAGTGAGGGTAACAGGGTCCGGGTCAGTCAGGAGTGAGGGGAACGGTGTCCGGATCAATCAGGAGAACAGGGAACGGGATCCGGGTCAGTCAGGAGTGAGGGGAACGGGGTCCGGGTCAGTCAGGAGTGAGGGGAACGGGGTCCGGGTCAGTCAGGAGTGAGGGGAACGGGGTCCGGGTCCGTCAGGAGTGAGGGGAACGGGGTCCGGGTCAGTCAGGAGAACAGGGAACGGGGTCCGGGTCAGTCAGGAGTGAGGGGAACGGGGTCCGGGTCAGTCAGGAGTGAGGGGAACGGGGTCCGGGTCAGGCAGGAGTGAGGGGTACGGGGTCCGGGTCAGTCAGGAGTGAGGGGAACCGGGTCCGGGTCAGTCAGGAGTGAGGGGAACGGGTTCCGGGTCAGTCCGGAGTGAGGGGAACGGGGTCCGGGTCAGTCAGGAGTGAGGGGAACGGGGTCCGGGTCAGTCAGGAGTGAGGGTGACGTGGTCATGGTCAGTCAGGAGTGAGGGCATCGGGGTCCGGGTCAGTCAGGAGTGAGGGTGACGGGGTCCGGGTCAGTCAGGAGTGAGGGGCACGGGGACCGGGTCAGTCAGGAGTGAGGGGAACGGGTTCCGGGTCAGTCAGGAGTGAGAGGAACGGGGTCCGGGTCAGTCAGGAGTGAGGGGAACGGGTTCCGGGTCAGTCAGGAGTGAGGGGAACGGGGTCCGGGTCAGTCAGGAGTGAGAGGAACGGGGTCCGGATCAGTCAGGAGTGAGGGGAACGGGGTCCGGGTCAGTCAGGACTGAGGGGAACGGGGTCCGGGTCAGTCAGGAGTGAGGGGAACGGGGTCCGGGTTAGTCAGGAGTGAGGGGAACGGGGTCCGGGTCAGTCAGGAGTGAAGGGAACGGGCTCCGGGTCAGTCAGGACTGAGGGGAACGGGGTCCGGTTCAGTCAGGAGTGAGAGGAACGGGGTCCGGGTCAGTCAGGAGTGAGGGGAACGGGGTCTGGGCCAGTCAGGAGTGAGGGGAACGGGGTCCGGGTCAGTCAGGAGTGAGGGGAACGGGGTCTGGGTCAGTCAGGAGTGAGGGGAATGGGGTCCGGGTCAGTCAGGAGTACAGGGAACGGGGTCCGGGTCAGTCAGGAGTGAGGGGAACGGGGTCCGGGTCAGTCAGGAGTGAGGGGAACGGGGTCCGGGTCAGTGAGGACTGAGGGGAACGGGGTCCGGGTCAGTCAGGAGTGAGGGGAACAGGGTCCGGGTCAGTCAGGAGTGAGGGGAACGGGGTCCGGGTCATTCAGGAGAACAGGGAACGGGGTCCTGGTCAGTCAGGAGAACAGGGAACGGGGTCCGGGTCAGTTAGGAGTGAGGGGAACAGGGTCCGGGTCAGTCAGGAGTGCGGGGAACGGGGTCCGGGTCAGTCAGGAGTGAGGGGAACGGGGTCCGGGTCAGTTAGGAGTGAGGGGAACGGGGTCCGGGTCAGTCAGGAGTGCGGGGAACGGGGTCCGGGTCAGTCAGGAGTGAGGGGAACGGGGTCCGGGTCAGTCAGGAGTGAGGGGAACGGGGTCCGGGTCAGTCAGGAGTGAGGGGAACGAGGTCCGGGTCAGTCAGGAGTGAGGGGAACAGGGTCCGGGTCAGTCAGGAGTGAGGGGAGCGGGGTCCGGGTCAGTCAGGAGTAAGCTGAACGGGGTCCAGGTCAGTCAGGAATGAGGGGAACGGGTTCCGGGTCAGTCAGGAGTGAGGGTGATGAGGTCCGGGTCAGTCAGGAGTGAGGGGAACGGGGTCCGGGTCAGTCAGGAGTGAGGGGAACGGGGTCCGGGTCAGTCAGGAGTGAGGGGAACGGGGTCCGGGTCCGTCAGGAGTGAGGGGAACGGGGTCCGGGTCACACAGGAGTGAGGGGAACGGGGTCCGGGTCAGTCAGGAGTGAGGGGAACGGGGTCCGGGTCAGTCAGGAGTGAGGGGAACGGGGTCCGGGTCAGTCAGGAGTGAGGGGAACGGGGTCCGGTCAGTCAGGAGTGAGGGGAAAGGGGTCCGGATCAGTCAGGAGTGAGGGGAACGGGGTCCGGGTCAGTCAGGAGTGAGGGGAACGGGATCCGTGTCAGTCAGGAGTGAGGGGAACGGGGTCCGGGTCACTCAGGAGTGAGGGGAACGGGTTCCGGGAGAGTCAGGAGTGAGGGGAACGGGGTCCGGGTCAGTCAGGAGTGAGGGGAACGGGGTCCGGGTCAGTCAGGAGTGAGGGGAACGGGGTCCGGGTCAGTCAGGAGTGAGGGGAACGGGGTCCGGGTCAGTCAGGAGTGAGGGGAACGGGGTCCGGGTCAGTCAGGAGAACAGGGAACGGGGTCCGTGTCAGTCAGGAGTGAGTGGAACGGGGTCCGGGTCAGTCAGGAGTGAGGGGAACGCGGTCCGTGTCAGTCATGAGTGAGGGGAACGGGGTCCGGGTCAGTCAGGAGTGAGGGGAACGGGGTCCGGGTCAGTCAGGAGTGAGGGGAACGGGGTCCGGGTCAGTCAGGAGTGAGAGGAACGGGGTCCGGGTCAGTCAGGAGTGAGGGGAACGGGGTCCTGGTCAGTCAGGAGTGAGGGGAACGGGGTCCGGGTCAGTCAGGAGTGAGGGGAACGGGGTCCGGGTCAGTCAGGAGTGAGGGGAACGGGGTCCGGGTCAGTCAGGAGTGAGGGGAACGGAGTCCGGGTCAGTCAGGAGTGAGGGGAACGGGGTCGGGGTCACTCAGGAGTGAGGGGTACGGGGTCTGGGTCAGTCAGGAGTGAGGGGAACGGGGACGGGTCAGTCAGGAGTGAGGGGAACAGGGTCCGGGTCAGTCAGGAGTGAGGGGAACGGGGTCCGGGTCAGTCAGGAGTGAGGGGAACGGGGTCCGGGTCAGTCAGGAGTGAGGGGAACGGGGTCCGGGTCAGTCAGGAGTGAGGGGAACGGGGTCCGGGTCAGTCAGGAGTGAGGGGAAAGGGCTCCGGGTCAGTCAGGAGTGAAGGGAACGGGGTCTGGGTCAGTCAGGAGTGAGAGGAACGGGGTCTGGGTCAGTCTGGAGTGAGAGGAACGGGGCCCAGTTCAGTCAGGAGTGAGGGGAACGGGGTCCGGGTCAGTCAGGATTGAGGGGAACGGAGTCCGGGTCAGTCAGGAGTGAAGGTGACGGAGTCCGGGTCATTCAGGAGTGAGGGGAACGGGGTACGGGTCAGTCAGGAGGGAGGGGAACGGGGTCCGGGTCAGTCAGGAGTGAGGGTAACGGGGTCCGGGTCAGTCAGGAGTGAGGGGAACGGTGTCCGGATCAATCAGGAGAACAGGGAACGGGATCCGGGTCAGTCAGGAGTGAGGGGAACGGGGTCCGGGTCAGTCAGGAGTGAGGGGAACGGGGACCGGGTCAGTCAGGAGAACAGGGAACAGGGTCCGGGTCAGTCAGGAGTGAGGGGAACGGGGTCCGGGTCATTCAGGAGTGAGGGGAATGGGGTCCGGGTCAGGCAGCAGTGAGGGGTACGGGGTCCGGGTCAGTCAGGAGTGAGGGGAACCGGGTCCGGGTCAGTCAGGAGTGAGGGGAACGGGGTCCGGGTCAGTCCGGAGTGAGGGGAACGGGGTCCGCGTCAGTCAGGAGTGAGGGGAACGGGGTCCGGGTCAGTCAGGAGTGAGGGTGACGGGGTCCGGGTCAGTCAGGAGTGAGGGCATCGGGGTCCGGGTCAGTCAGGAGTGAGGGTGACGGGGTCCGGGTCAATCAGGAGTGAGGGGCACGGGGACCGGGTCAGTCAGGAGTGAGGGGAACGGGTTCCGGGTCAGTCAGGAGTGAGAGGAACGGGGTCCGGGTCAGTAAGGAGTGAGGGGAACGGGTTCCGGGTCAGTCAGGAGTGAGGGGAACGGGGTCCGGGTCTGTCAGGACTGAGGGGAACGGGGCCCGGGTCAGTCAGGAGTGAGGGGAACGGGGTCCGGGTTAGTCAGGAGTGAGGGGAACGGGGTCCGGGTCAGTCAGGAGTGAGGGGAACGGGCTCCGGGTCAGTCAGGACTGAGGGGAACGGGGTCCGGTTCAGTCAGGAGTGAGAGGAACGGGGTCCGGGTCAGTCAGGAGTGAGGGGAACGGGGTCTGGGCCAGTCAGGAGTGAGGGGAACGGGGTACGGGTCAGTCAGGAGTGAGGGGAACGGGGTCTGGGTCAGTCAGGAGTGAGGGGAATGGGGTCCGGGTCAGTCAGGAGAACAGGGAACGGGGTCCGGGTCAGTCAGGAGTGAGGGGAACGGGGTCCGGGTCAGTCAGGAGTGAGGGGAACGGGGTCCGGGTCAGTGAGGACTGAGGGGAACGGGGTCCGGGTCAGTCAGGAGTGAGGGGAACGGGGTCCGGGTCAGTCAGGAGTGAGAGGAACGGGGTCCGGGTCATTCAGGAGAACAGGGAACGGGGTCCTGGTCAGTCAGGAGAACAGGGAACGGGGTCCGGGTCAGTTAGGAGTGAGGGGAACAGGGTCCGGGTCAGTCAGGAGTGCGGGGAACGGGGTCCGGGTCAGTCAGCAGTGAGGGGAACGGGGTCCGGGTCAGTTAGGAGTGAGGGGAACGGGGTCCGGGTCAGTCAGGAGTGCGGGGAACGGGGTCCGGGTCAGTCAGGAGTGAGGGGAACAGGGTCCGGGTCAGTCAGGAGTGAGGGGAGCGGGGTCCGGGTCAGTCAGGAGTGAGCTGAACGGGGTCCAGGTCAGTCAGGAATGAGGGGAACGGGTTCCGGGTCAGTCAGGAGTGAGGGTGATGAGGTCCGGGTCAGTCAGGAGTGAGGGGAACGGGGTCCGGGTCAGTCAGGAGTGAGGGGAACGGGGTCTGGGCCAGTCAGGAGTGAGGGGAACGGGGTACGGGTCAGTCAGGAGTGAGGGGAACGGGGTCTGGGTCAGTCAGGAGTGAGGGGAATGGGGTCCGGGTCAGTCAGGAGAACAGGGAACGGGGTCCGGGTCAGTCAGGAGTGAGGGGAACGGGGTCCGGGTCAGTCAGGAGTGAGGGGAACGGGGTCCGGGTCAGTGAGGACTGAGGGGAACGGGGTCCGGGTCAGTCAGGAGTGAGGGGAACAGGGTCCGGGTCAGTCAGGAGTGAGGGGAACGGGGTCCGGGTCATTCAGGTGAACAGGGAACGGGGTCCTGGTCAGTCAGGAGAACAGGGAACGGGGTCCGGGTCAGTTAGGAGTGAGGGGAACAGGGTCCGGGTCAGTCAGGAGTGCGGGGAACGGGGTCCGGGTCAGTCAGGAGTGGGGGGGAACGGGGTCCGGGTCAGTTAGGAATGAGGGGAACGGGGTCCGGGTCAGTCAGGAGTGCGGGGAACGGGGTCCGGGTCAGTCAGGAGTGAGGGGAACAGGTTCCGGGTCAGTCAGGAGTGAGGGGAGCGGGGTCCGGGTCAGTCAGGAGTGAGCTGAACGGGGTCCAGGTCAGTCAGGAATGAGGGGAACGGGTTCCGGGTCAGTCAGGAGTGAGGGTGATGAGGTCCGGGTCAGTCAGGAGTGAGGGGAACGGGGTCCGGGTCAGTCAGGAGTGAGGGGAACGGGGTCCGGGTCAGTCAGGAGTGAGGGGAACGGGGTCCGGGTCCGTCAGGAGTGAGGGGAACGGGGTCCGGGTCACACAGGAGTGAGGGGAACGGGGTCCGGGTCAGTCAGGAGTGAGGGGAACGGGGTCCGGGTCAGTCAGGAGTGAGGGGAACGGGGTCCGGGTAAGTCAGGAGTGAGGGGAACGGGGTCCGGGTCAGTCAGGAGTGAGGGGAAAGGGGTCCGGGTCAGTCAGGAGTGAGGGGAACGGGGTCCGGGTCAGTCAGGAGTGAGGGGAACGGGATCCGTGTCAGTCAGGAGTGAGGGGAACGGGGTCCGGGTCACTCAGGAGTGAGGGGAACGGGTTCCGGGAGAGTCAGGAGTGAGGGGAACGGGGTCCGGGTCAGTCAGGAGTGAGGGGAACGGGGTCCGGGTCAGTCAGGAGTGAGGGGAACGGGGTCCGGGTCAGTCAGGAGTGAGGGGAACGGGGTCCGGGTCAGTCAGGAGTGAGGGGAACGGGGTCCGGGTCAGTCAGGAGTGAGGGGAACGGGGTCCGGGTCAGTCAGGAGAACAGGGAACGGGGTCCGTGTCAGTCAGGAGTGAGGGGAACGGGGTCCGGGTCAGTCAGGAGTGAGGGGAACGGGGTCCGGGTCATGCAGGAGTGAGGGGTACGGGGTCCGGGCCAGTCAGGAGTGAGGGGAACCGGGTCCGGGTCAGTCAGGAATGAGGGGAACGGTGTCCGGGTCAGTCCGGAGTGAGGGGAACGGGGTCCGGGTCAGTCAGGAGTGAGGGGAACGGGGTCCGGGTCAGTCAGGAGTGAGGGTGACGGGGTCCGGGTCAGTCAGGAGTGAGGGCATCGGGGTCCGGGTCAGTCAGGAGTGAGGGTGACGGGGTCCGTGTCAGTCAGGAGTGAGGGGCACGGGGACCGGGTCAGTCAGGAGTGAGGGGAACGGGTTCGGGGTCAGTCAGGAGTGAGAGGAACGGGGTCCGGGTCAGTCAGGAGTGAGGGGAACGGGTTCCGGGTCAGTCAGGAGTGAGGGGAACGGGGTCCGGGTCAGTCAGGAGTGAGAGGAACGGGGTCCGGATCAGTCAGGAGTGAGGGGAACGGGGTCCGGGTCAGTCAGGACTGAGGGGAACGGGGTCCGGGTCAGTCAGGAGTGAGGGGAACGGGGTCCGGGTTAGTCAGGAGTGAGGGGAACGGGGTCCGGGTCAGTCAGGAGTGAGGGGAACGGGCTCCGGGTCAGTCAGGACTGAGGGGAACGTGGTCCGGTTCAGTCAGGAGTGAGAGGAACGGGGTCCGGGTCAGTCAGGAGTGAGGGGAACGGGGTCTGGGCCAGTCAGGAGTGAGGGGAACGGGGTCCGGGTCAGTCAGGAGTGAGGGGAACGGGGTCTGGGTCAGTCAGGAGTGAGGGGAATGGGGTCCGGGTCAGTCAGGAAAACAGGGAACGGGGTCCGGGTCAGTCAGGAGTGAGGGGAACGGGGTCCGGGTCAGTCATGAGTGAGGGGAACGGGGTCCGGGTCAGTGAGGACTGAGGGGAACGGGGTCCGGGTCAGTCAGGAGTGAGGGGAACAGGGTCCGGGTCAGTCAGGAGTGAGGGGAACGGGGTCCGGGTCATTCAGGAGAACAGGGAACGGGGTCCTGGTCAGTCAGGAGAACAGGGAACGGGGTCCGGGTCAGTTAGGAGTGAGGGCAACAGGGTCCGGGTCAGTCAGGAGTGCGGGGAACGGGGTCCGGGTCAGTCAGGAGTGAGGGGAACGGGGTCCGGGTCAGTTAGGAGTGAGGGGAACGGGGTCCGGGTCAGTCAGGAGCGCGGGGGAACGGGGTCCGGGTCAGTCAGGAGTGAGGGGAACGGGGTCCGGGTCATTCAGGAGTGAGGGGAACGGGGTCCGGGTCAGTCAGGAGTGAGGGGAACGGGGTCCGGGTCAGTCAGGAGTGAGGGGAACAGGGTCCGGGTCAGTCAGGAGTGAGGGGAGCGGGGTCCGGGTCAGTCAGGAGTGAGCTGAACGGGGTCCAGGTCAGTCAGGAATGAGGGGAACGGGTTCCGGGTCAGTCAGGAGTGAGGGGAACGGGGTCCGGGTCAGTCAGGAGTGAGGGGAACGGGGTCCGGGTCAGTCAGGAGTGAGGGGAACGGGGTCCGTGTCAGTCAGGAGTGAGGGGAACGGGGTCCGGGTCAGTCAGGAGTGAGGGGAAAGGGGTCCGGGTCAGTCAGGAGTGAGGGGAACGGGGTCCGGGTCAGTCAGGAGTGAGGGGAACGGGATCCGTGTCAGTCAGGAGTGAGGGGAACGGGGTCCGGGTCACTCAGGAGTGAGGGGAACGGGTTCCGGGAGAGTCAGGAGTGAGGGGAACGGGGTCTGGGTCAGTCAGGAGTGAGGGGAACGGGGTCCGGGTCAGTCAGGAGTGAGGGGAACGGGGTCCGGGTCAGTCAGGAGTGAGGGGAACGGGGTCCGGGTCAGTCAGGAGTGAGGGGAACGGGGTCCGGGTCAGTCAGGAGAACAGGGAACGGGGTCCGTGTCAGTCAGCAGTGAGTGGAACGGGGTCCGGGTCAGTCAGGAGTGAGGGGAACGCGGTCCGTGTCAGTCATGAGTGAGGGGAACGGGGTCCGGGTCAGTCAGGCGTGAGGGGAACGGGGTCCGGGTCAGTCAGGAGTGAGGGGAACGGGGTCCGGGTCAGTCAGGAGTGAGAGGAACGGGGTCCGGGTCAGTCAGGAGTGAGGGGAACGGGGTCCGGGTCAGTCAGGAGTGAGGGGAACGGGGTCCGGGTCAGTCAGGAGTGAGGGGAACGGGGTCCGGGTCAGTCAGGAGTGAGGGGAACGGGGTCCGGGTCAGTCAGGAGTGAGGGGAACGGAGTCCGGGTCAGTCAGGAGTGAGGGGAACGGGGTCAGGGTCACTCAGGAGTGAGGGGTACGGGGTCCGTGTCAGTCAGGAGTGAGGGGAACGGGGTCCGGGTCAGTCAGGAGTGAGGGGAACGGGGTCCGGGTCAGTCAGGAGTGAGGGGAACGGGGTCCGGGTCAGTCAGAAGTGAGGGGAACGGCGTCCGGGTCAGTCAGGAGTGAGGGGAACGGGGTCCGGGTCAGTCAGGAGTGAGGGGAACGGGGTCCGGGTCAGTCAGGAGTGAGGGGAAAGGGCTCCGGGTCACTCAGGAGTGAAGGGAACGGGGTCTGGGTCAGTCAGGAGTGAGAGGAACGGGGTCTGGGTCAGTCTGGAGTGAGAGGAACGGGGCCCAGTTCAGTCAGGAGTGAGGGGAACGGGGTCCGGGTCAGTCAGGATTGAGGGGAACGGAGTCCGGGTCAGTCAGGAGTGAAGGTGACGGAGTCCGGGTCATTCAGGAGTGAGGGGAACGGGGTCCGGGTCAGTCAGGAGTGAGGGGAACGGGGTCCGGGTCAGTCAGGAGTGAGGGTAACGGGGTCCGGGTCAGTAGGAGTGAGGGGAACGGTGTCCGGATCAATCAGGAGAACAGGGAACGGGATCCGGGTCAGTCAGGAGTGAGGGGAACGGGGTCCGGGTCAGTCAGGAGTGAGGGGAACGGGGTCCGGGTCAGTCAGGAGTGAGGGGAACGGGGTCCGGGTCAGTCAGGAGTGAGGGGAACGGGGTCCGGGTCAGTCAGGAGAACAGGGAACGGGGTCTGGGTCAGTCAGGAGTGAGGGGAACGGGGTCCGGGTAAGTCAGGAGTGAGGGGAACGGGGTCCGGGTCAGGCAGGAGTGAGGGGTACGGGGTCCGGGTCAGTCAGGAGTGAGGGGAACCGGGTCCGGGTCAGTCAGGAGTGAGGGGAACGGGGTCCGGGTCAGTCCGGAGTGAGGGGAACGGGGTCCGGGTCAGTCAGGAGTGAGGGGAACGGGGTCCGGGTCAGTCAGGAGTGAGGGTGACGGGGTCCGGGTCAGTCAGGAGTGAGGGCATCGGGGTCCGGGTCAGTCAGGAGTGAGGGTGACGGGGTCCGGGTCAGTCAGGAGTGAGGGGCACGGGACCGGGTCAGTCAGGAGTGAGGGGAACGGGTTCCGGGTCAGTGAGGAGTGAGAGGCACGGGGTCCGGGTCAGTCAGGAGTGAGGGGAACGGGTTCCGGGTCAGTCAGGAGTGAGGGGAACGGGGTCCGGGTCAGTCAGGAGTGAGGGGAACAGGGTCCGGGCCAGTCAGGAGTGAGGGGAGCGGGGTCCGGGTCAGTCAGGAGTGAGCTGAACTGGGTCCGGGTCAGTCAGGAATGAGGGGAACGGGTTCCGGGTCAGTCAGGAGTGAGGGTGATGAGGTCCGGGTCAGTCAGGAGTGAGGGGAACGGGGTCCGGGTCAGTCAGGAGTGAGGGGAACGGGGTCCGGGTCAGTCAGGAGTGAGGGGAACGGGGTCCGGGTCGGTCAGGAGTGAGGGGAACGGGGTCCGGGTCACACAGGAGTGAGGGGAACGGGGTCCGGGTCAGTCAGGAGTGAGGAGAACGGGGTCCGGGTCAGTCAGGAGTGAGGGGAACGGGGTCCGGGTCAGTCAGGAGTGAGGGGAACGGGGTCCGGGTCAGTCAGGAGTGAGGGGAAAGGGGACTGGGTCAGTCAGGAGTGAGGGGAACGGGGTCCGGGTCATTCAGGAGTGAGGGGAACGGGATCCGTGTCAGTCAGGAGTGAGGGGAACGGGGTCCGGGTCACTCAGGAGTGAGGGGAACGGGTTCCGGGAGAGTCAGGAGTGAGGGGAACGGGGTCCGGGTCAGTCAGGAGTGAGGGGAACGGGGTCCGGGTCAGTCAGGAGTGAGGGGAACGGGGTCCGGGTCAGTCAGGAGTGAGAGGAACGGGGTCCGGGTCATTCAGGAGAACAGGGAACGGGGTCCTGGTCAGTCAGGAGAACAGGGAACGGGGTCCGGGTCAGTTAGGAGTGAGGGGAACAGGGTCCGGGTCAGTCAGGAGTGCGGGGAACGGGGTCCGGGTCAGTCAGGAGTGAGGGGAACGGGGTCTGGGTCAGTTAGGAGTGAGGGGAACGGGGTCCGGGTCAGTCAGGAGTGCGGGGAACGGGGTCCGGGTCAGTCAGGAGTGAGGGGAACAGGGTCCGGGTCAGTCAGGAGTGAAGGGAGCGGGGTCCGGGTCAGTCAGGAGTGAGCTGAACGGGGTCCAGGTCAGTCAGGAATGAGGGGAACCGGTTCCGGGTCAGTCAGGAGTGAGGGTGATGAGGTCCGGTTCAGTCAGGAGTGAGGGGAACGGGGTCCGGGTCAGTCAGGAGTGAGGGGAAGGGGTCTGGGCCAGTCAGGAGTGAGGGGAACGGGGTACGGGTCAGTCAGGAGTGAGGGGAACGGGGTCTGGGTCAGTCAGGAGTGAGGGGAATGGGGTCCGGGTCAGTCAGGAGAACAGGGAACGGGGTCCGGGTCAGTCAGGAGTGAGGGGAACGCGGTCCGGGTCAGTCAGGAGTGAGGGGAACGGGGTCCGGGTCAGTGAGGACTGAGGGGAACGGGGTCCGGGTCAGTCAGGAGTGAGGGGAACAGGGTCCGGGTCAGTCAGGAGTGAGGGGAACGGGGTCCGGGTCATTCAGGAGAACAGGGAACGGGGTCCTGGTCAGTCAGGAGAACAGGGAACGGGGTCCGGGTCAGTTAGGAGTGAGGGGAACAGGGTCCGGGTCAGTCAGGAGTGCGGGGAACGGGGTCCGGGTCAGTCAGGAGTGGGGGGAACGGGGTCCGGGTCAGTTAGGAGTGAGGGGAACGGGGTCCGGGTCAGTCAGGAGTGCGGGGAACGGGGTCCGGGTCAGTCAGGAGTGAGGGGAACAGGTTCCGGGTCAGTCAGGAGTGAGGGGAGCGGGGTCCGGGTCAGTCAGGAGTGAGCTGAACGGGGTCCAGGTCAGTCAGGAATGAGGGGAACGGGTTCCGGGTCAGTCAGGAGTGAGGGTGATGAGGTCCGGGTCAGTCAGGAGTGAGGGGAACGGGGTCCGGGTCAGTCAGGAGTGAGGGGAACGGGGTCCGGGTCAGTCAGGAGTGAGGGGAACGGGGTCCGGGTCCGTCAGGAGTGAGGGGAACGGGGTCCGGGTCACACAGGAGTGAGGGGAACGGGGTCCGGGTCAGTCAGGAGTGAGGGGAACGGGGTCCGGGTCAGTTAGGAGTGAGGGGAACGGGGTCCGGGTCAGTCAGGAGTGCGGGGAACGGGGTCCGGGTCAGTCAGGAGTGAGGGGAACGGGGTCCGGGTCAGTCAGGAGTGAGGGGAACGGGGTCCGGGTCAGTCAGGAGTGAGGGGAACGGGGTCCGGGTCAGTCAGGAGTGAGGGGAACAGGGTCCGGGTCAGTCAGGAGTGAGGGGAGCGGGGTCCGGGTCAGTCAGGAGTGAGCTGAACGGGGTCCAGGTCAGTCAGGAATGAGGGGAACGGGTTCCGGGTCAGTCAGGAGTGAGGGGAACGGGGTCCGGGTCAGTCAGGAGTGAGGGGAACGGGGTCCGGGTCAGTCAGGAGTGAGGGGAACGGGGTCCGTGTCAGTCAGGAGTGAGGGGAACGGGGTCCGGGTCAGTCAGGAGTGAGGGGAAAGGGGTCCGGGTCAGTCAGGAGTGAGGGGAACGGGGTCCGGGTCAGTCAGGAGTGAGGGGAACGGGATCCGTGTCAGTCAGGAGTGAGGGGAACGGGGTCCGGGTCACTCAGGAGTGAGGGGAACGGGTTCCGGGAGAGTCAGGAGTGAGGGGAACGGGGTCTGGGTCAGTCAGGAGTGAGGGGAACGGGGTCCGGGTCAGTCAGGAGTGAGGGGAACGGGGTCCGGGTCAGTCAGGAGTGAGGGGAACGGGGTCCGGGTCAGTCAGGAGTGAGGGGAACGGGGTCCGGGTCAGTCAGGAGAACAGGGAACGGGGTCCGTGTCAGTCAGCAGTGAGTGGAACGGGGTCCGGGTCAGTCAGGAGTGAGGGGAACGCGGTCCGTGTCAGTCATGAGTGAGGGGAACGGGGTCCGGGTCAGTCAGGCGTGAGGGGAACGGGGTCCGGGTCAGTCAGGAGTGAGGGGAACGGGGTCCGGGTCAGTCAGGAGTGAGAGGAACGGGGTCCGGGTCAGTCAGGAGTGAGGGGAACGGGGTCCGGGTCAGTCAGGAGTGAGGGGAACGGGGTCCGGGTCAGTCAGGAGTGAGGGGAACGGGGTCCGGGTCAGTCAGGAGTGAGGGGAACGGGGTCCGGGTCAGGCAGGAGTGAGGGGAACGGAGTCCGGGTCAGTCAGGAGTGAGGGGAACGGGGTCAGGGTCACTCAGGAGTGAGGGGTACGGGGTCCGTGTCAGTCAGGAGTGAGGGGAACGGGGTCCGGTTCAGTCAGGAGTGAGGGGAACGGGGTCCGGGTCAGTCAGGAGTGAGGGGAACGGGGTCCGGGTCAGTCAGAAGTGAGGGGAACGGGGTCCGGGTCAGTCAGGAGTGAGGGGAACGGGGTCCGGGTCAGTCAGGAGTGAGGGGAACGGGGTCCGGGTCAGTCAGGAGTGAGGGGAAAGGGCTCCGGGTCACTCAGGAGTGAAGGGAACGGGGTCTGGGTCAGTCAGGAGTGAGAGGAACGGGGTCTGGGTCAGTCTGGAGTGAGAGGAACGGGGCCCAGTTCAGTCAGGAGTGAGGGGAACGGGGTCCGGGTCAGTCAGGATTGAGGGGAACGGAGTCCGGGTCAGTCAGGAGTGAAGGTGACGGAGTCCGGGTCATTCAGGAGTGAGGGGAACGGGGTCCGGGTCAGTCAGGAGTGAGGGGAACGGGGTCCGGGTCAGTCAGGAGTGAGGGTAACGGGGTCCGGGTCAGTAGGAGTGAGGGGAACGGTGTCCGGATCAATCAGGAGAACAGGGAACGGGATCCGGGTCAGTCAGGAGTGAGGGGAACGGGGTCCGGGTCAGTCAGGAGTGAGGGGAACGGGGTCCGGGTCAGTCAGGAGTGAGGGGAACGGGGTCCGGGTCAGTCAGGAGTGAGGGGAACGGGGTCCGGGTCAGTCAGGAGAACAGGGAACGGGGTCTGGGTCAGTCAGGAGTGAGGGGAACGGGGTCCGGGTCAGTCAGGAGTGAGGGGAACGGGGTCCGGGTCAGGCAGGAGTGAGGGGTACGGGGTCCGGGTCAGTCAGGAGTGAGGGGAACCGGGTCCGGGTCAGTCAGGAGTGAGGGGAACGGGGTCCGGGTCAGTCCGGAGTGAGGGGAACGGGGTCCGGGTCAGTCAGGAGTGAGGGGAACGGGGTCCGGGTCAGTCAGAAGTGAGGGTGACGGGGTCCGGGTCAGTCAGGAGTGAGGGCATCGGGGTCCGGGTCAGTCAGGAGTGAGGGTGACGGGGTCCGGGTCAGTCCGGAGTGAGGGGCACGGGGACCGGGTCAGTCAGGAGTGAGGGGAACGGGTTCCGGGTCAGTCAGGAGTGAGAGGCACGGGGACCGGGTCAGTCAGGAGTGAGGGGAACGGGTTCCGGGTCAGTCAGGAGTGAGGGGAACGGGGTCCGGGTCAGTCAGGAGTGAGGGGAACAGGGTCCGGGCCAGTCAGGAGTGAGGGGAGCGGGGTCCGGGTCAGTCAGGAGTGAGCTGAACTGGGTCCGGGTCAGTCAGGAATGAGGGGAACGGGTTCCGGGTCAGTCAGGAGTGAGGGTGATGAGGTCCGGGTCAGTCAGGAGTGAGGGGAACGGGGTCCGGGTCAGTCAGGAGTGAGGGGAACGGGGTCCGGGTCAGTCAGGAGTGAGGGGAACGGGGTCCGGGTCCGTCAGGAGTGAGGGGAACGGGGTCCGGGTCACACAGGAGTGAGGGGAACGGGGTCCGGGTCAGTCAGGAGTGAGGAGAACGGGGTCCGGGTCAGTCAGGAGTGAGGGGAACGGGGTCCGGGTCAGTCAGGAGTGAGGGGAACGGGGTCCGGGTCAGTCAGGAGTGAGTGGGAAAGGGGACTGGGTCAGTCAGGAGTGAGGGGAACGGGGTCCGGGTCATTCAGGAGTGAGGGGAACGGGATCCGTGTCAGTCAGGAGTGAGGGGAACGGGGTCCGGGTCACTCAGGAGTGAGGGGAACGGGTTCCGGGAGAGTCAGGAGTGAGGGGAACGGGGTCCGGGTCAGTCAGGAGTGAGGGGAACGGGGTCCGGGTCAGTCAGGAGTGAGGGGAACGGGGTCCGGGTCAGTCAGGAGTGAGAGGAACGGGGTCCGGGTCATTCAGGAGAACAGGGAACGGGGTCCTGGTCAGTCAGGAGAACAGGGAACGGGGTCCGGGTCAGTTAGGAGTGAGGGGAACAGGGTCCGGGTCAGTCAGGAGTGCGGGGAACGGGGTCCGGGTCAGTCAGGAGTGAGGGGAACGGGTTCTGGGTCAGTTAGGAGTGAGGGGAACGGGGTCCGGGTCAGTCAGGAGTGCGGGGAACGGGGTCCGGGTCAGTCAGGAGTGAGGGGAACAGGGTCCGGGTCAGTCAGGAGTGAAGGGAGCGGGGTCCGGGTCAGTCAGGAGTGAGCTGAACGGGGTCCAGGTCAGTCAGGAGTGAGGGGAACCGGTTCCGGGTCAGTCAGGAGTGAGGGTGATGAGGTCCGGGTCAGTCAGGAGTGAGGGGAACGGGGTCCGGGTCAGTCAGGAGTGAGGGGAACGGGGTCTGGGCCAGTCAGGAGTGAGGGGAACGGGGTACGGGTCAGTCAGGAGTGAGGGGAACGGGGTCTGGGTCAGTCAGGAGTGAGGGGAATGGGGTCCGGGTCAGTCAGGAGAACAGGGAACGGGGTCCGGGTCAGTCAGGAGTGAGGGGAACGCGGTCCGGGTCAGTCAGGAGTGAGGGGAACGGGGTCCGGGTCAGTGAGGACTGAGGGGAACGGGGTCCGGGTCAGTCAGGAGTGAGGGGAACAGGGTCCGGGTCAGTCAGGAGTGAGGGGAACGGGGTCCGGGTCATTCAGGAGAACAGGGAACGGGGTCCAGGTCAGTCAGGAGAACAGGGAACGGGGTCCGGGTCAGTTAGGAGTGAGGGGAACAGGGTCCGGGTCAGTCAGGAGTGCGGGGAACGGGGTCCGGGTCAGTCAGGAGTGGGGGGAACGGGGTCCGGGTCAGTTAGGAGTGAGGGGAACGGGGTCCGGGTCAGTCAGGAGTGCGGGGAACGGGGTCCGGGTCAGTCAGGAGTGAGGGGAACAGGTTCCGGGTCAGTCAGGAGTGAGGGGAGCGGGGTCCGGGTCAGTCAGGAGTGAGCTGAACGGGGTCCAGGTCAGTCAGGAATGAGGGGAACGGGTTCCGGGTCAGTCAGGAGTGAGGGTGATGAGGTCCGGGTCAGTCAGGAGTGAGGGGAACGGGGTCCGGGTCAGTCAGGAGTGAGGGGAACGTGGTCCGGGTCAGTCAGGAGTGAGGGGAACGGGGTCCGGGTCCGTCAGGAGTGAGGGGAACGGGGTCCGGGTCACACAGGAGTGAGGGGAACGGGGTCCGGGTCAGTCAGGAGTGAGGGGAACGGGGTCCGGGTCAGTCAGGAGTGAGGGGAACGGGGTCCGGGTAAGTCAGGAGTGAGGGGAACGGGGTCCGGGTCAGTCAGGAGTGAGGGGAAAGGGGTCCGGGTCAGTCAGGAGTGAGGGGAACGGGGTCCGGGTCAGTCAGGAGTGAGGGGAACGGGGTCCGGGTCAGTCAGGAGTGAGGGGAACGGGGTCCGGGTCACTCAGGAGTGAGGGGAACGGGTTCCGGGAGAGTCAGGAGTGAGGGGAACGGGGTCCGGGTCAGTCAGGAGTGAGGGGAACGGGGTCCGGGTCAGTCAGGAGTGAGGGGAACGGGGTCCGGGTCAGTCAGGAGTGAGGGGAACGGGGTCCGGGTCAGTCAGGAGTGAGGGGAACGGGGTCCGGGTCAGTCAGGAGTGAGGGGAACGGGGTCCGGGTCAGTCAGGAGAACAGGGAACGGGGTCCGGGTCAGTCAGGAGTGAGGGGAACGGGGTCCGGGTCAGTCAGGAGTGAGGGGAACGGGGTCCGGGTCATGCAGGAGTGAGGGGTACGGGGTCCGGGCCAGTCAGGAGTGAGGGAAACCGGGTCCGGGTCAGTCAGGAGTGAGGGGAACGGTGTCCGGGTCAGTCAGGAGTGAGGGGAACGGGGTCCGGGTCAGTCAGGAGTGAGGGTGACGGGGTCCGGGTCAGTCAGGAGTGAGGGCATCGGGGTCCGGGTCAGTCAGGAGTGAGGGTGACGGGGTCCGTGTCAGTCAGGAGTGAGGGGCACGGGGACCGGGTCAGTCAGGAGTGAGGGGAACGGGTTCGGGGTCAGTCAGGAGTGAGAGGAACGGGGTCCGGGTCAGTCAGGAGTGAGGGGAACGGGTTCCGGGTCAGTCAGGAGTGAGGGGAACGGGGTCCGGGTCAGTCAGGAGTGAGAGGAACGGGGTCCGGATCAGTCAGGAGTGAGGGGAACGGGGTCCGGGTCAGTCAGGACTGAGGGGAACGGGGTCCGGGTCAGTCAGGAGTGAGGGGAACGGGGTCCGGGTTAGTCAGGAGTGAGGGGAACGGGGTCCGGGTCAGTCAGGACTGAGGGGAACGTGGTCCGGTTCAGTCAGGAGTGAGAGGAACGGGGTCCGGGTCAGTCAGGAGTGAGGGGAACGGGGTCTGGGCCAGTCAGGAGTGAGGGGAACGGGGTCCGGGTCAGTCAGGAGTGAGGGGAACGGGGTCTGGGTCAGTCAGGAGTGAGGGGAATGGGGTCCGGGTCAGTCAGGAAAACAGGGAACGGGGTCCGGGTCAGTCAGGAGTGAGGGGAACGGGGTCCGGGTCAGTGAGGACTGAGGGGAACGGGGACCGGGTCAGTCAGGAGTGAGGGGAACAGGGTCCGGGTCAGTCAGGAGTGAGGGGAACGGGGTCCGGGTCATTCAGGAGAACAGGTAACGGGGTCCTGGTCAGTCAGGAGAACAGGGAACGGGGTCCGGGTCAGTTAGGAGTGAGGGGAACAGGGTCCGGGTCAGTCAGGAGTGCGGGGAACGGGGTCCGGGTCAGTCAGGAGTGAGGGGAACGGGGTCCGGGTCAGTTAGGAGTGAGGGGAACGGGGTCCGGGTCAGTCAGGAGTGCGGGGAACGGGGTCCGGGTCAGTCAGGAGTGAGGGGAACGGGGTCCGGGTCAGTCAGGAGTGAGGGGAACGGGGTCCGGGTCAGTCAGCAGTGAGGGGAACGGGGTCCGGGTCAGTCAGGAGTGAGGGGAACAGGGTCCGGGTCAGTCAGGAGTGAGGGGAGCGGGGTCCGGGTCAGTCAGGAGTGAGCTGAACGGGGTCCAGGTCAGTCAGGAATGAGGGGAACGGGTTCCGGGTCAGTCAGGAGTGAAGGGAACGGGGTCCGGGTCAGTCAGGAGTGAGGGGAACGGGGTCCGGGTCAGTCAGGAGTGAGGGGAACGGGGTCCGTGTCAGTCAGGAGTGAGGGGAACGGGGTCCGGGTCATTCAGGAGTGAGGGGAAAGGGGTCCGGGTCAGTCAGGAGTGAGGGGAACGGGGTCCGGGTCAGTCAGGAGTGAGGGGAACGGCATCCGTGTCAGTCAGGAGTGAGGGGAACGGGGTCCGGGTCACTCAGGAGTGAGGGGAACGGGTTCCGGGAGAGTCAGGAGTGAGGGGAACGGGGTCTGGGTCAGTCAGGAGTGAGGGGAACGGGGTCCGGGTCAGTCAGGAGTGAGGGGAACGGGGTCCGGGTCAGTCAGGAGTGAGGGGAACGGGGTCCGGGTCAGTCAGGAGTGAGGGGAACGGGGTCCGGGTCAGTCAGGAGAACAGGGAACGGGGTCCGTGTCAGTCAGCAGTGAGTGGAACGGGGTCCGGGTCAGTCAGGAGTGAGGGGAACGCGGTCCGTGTCAGTCATGAGTGAGGGGAACGGGGTCCGGGTCAGTCAGGCGTGAGGGGAACGGGGTCCGGGTCAGTCAGGAGTGAGGGGAACGGGGTCCGGGTCAGTCAGGAGTGAGAGGAACGGGGTCCGGGTCAGTCAGGAGTGAGGGGAACGGGGTCCGGGTCAGTCAGGAGTGAGGGGAACGGGGTCCGGGTCAGTCAGGAGTGAGGGGAACGGGGTCCGGGTCAGTCAGGAGTGAGGGGAACGGGGTCCGGGTCAGTCAGGAGTGAGGGGAACGGAGTCCGGGTCAGTCAGGAGTGAGGGGAACGGGGTCAGGGTCACTCAGGAGTGAGGGGTACGGGGTCCGGGTCAGTCAGGAGTGAGGGGAACGGGGTCCGGGTCAGTCAGGAGTGAGGGGAACGGGGTCCGGGTCAGTCAGGAGTGAGGGGAACGGGGTCCGGGTCAGTCAGAAGTGAGGGGAACGGGGTCTGGGTCAGTCAGGAGTGAGGGGAACGGGGTCCGGGTCAGTCAGGAGTGAGGGGAACGGGGTCCGGGTCAGTCAGGAGTGAGGGGAAAGGGCTCCGGGTCACTCAGGAGTGAAGGGAACGGGGTCTGGGTCAGTCAGGAGTGAGAGGAACGGGGTCTGGGTCAGTCTGGAGTGAGAGGAACGGGGCCCAGTTCAGTCAGGAGTGAGGGGAACGGGGTCCGGGTCAGTCAGGATTGAGGGGAACGGAGTCCGGGTCAGTCAGGAGTGAAGGTGACGGAGTCCGGGTCATTCAGGAGTGAGGGGAACGGGGTCCGGGTCAGTCAGGAGTGAGGGGAACGGGGTCCGGGTCAGTCAGGAGTGAGGGTAACGGGGTCCGGGTCAGTCAGGAGTGAGGGGAACGGTGTCCGGATCAATCAGGAGAACAGGGAACGGGATCCGGGTCAGTCAGGAGTGAGGGGAACGGGGTCCGGGTCAGTCAGGAGTGAGGGGAACGGGGTCCGGGTCAGTCAGGAGTGAGGCGAACGGGGTCCGGGTCAGTCAGGAGTGAGGGGAACGGGGTCCGGGTCAGTCAGGAGAACAGGGAACGGGGTCTGGGTCAGTCAGGAGTGAGGGGAACGGGGTCCGGGTCATTCAGGAGTGAGGGGAACGGGGTCCGGGTCAGGCAGGAGTGAGGGGTACGGGGTCCGGGTCAGTCAGGAGTGAGGGGAACCGGGTCCGGGTCAGTCAGGAGTGAGGGGAACGGGGTCCGGGTCAGTCCGGAGTGAGGGGAACGGGGTCCGGGTCAGTCAGGAGTGAGGGGAACGGGGTCCGGGTCAGTCAGGAGTGAGGGTGACGCGGTCCGGGTCAGTCAGGAGTGAGGGCATCGGGGTCCGGGTCAGTCAGGAGTGAGGGTGACGGGGTCCGGGTCAGTCAGGAGTGAGGGGCACGGGGACCGGGTCAGTCAGGAGTGAGGGGAACGGGTTCCGGGTCAGTCAGGAGTGAGAGGCACGGGGTCCGGGTCAGTCAGGAGTGAGGGGAACGGGTTCCGGGTCAGTCAGGAGTGAGGGGAACGGGGTCCGGGTCAGTCAGGAGTGAGAGGAACGGGGTCCGGATCAGTCTGGAGTGAGGGGAACGGGGTCCGGGTCAGTCAGGACTGAGGGGAACGGGGTCCGGGTCAGTCAGGAGTGAAGGGAACGGGGTCCGGGTTAGTCAGGAGTGAGGGGAACGGGGTCCGGGTCAGTCAGGAGTGAGGGGAACGGGCTCCGGGTCAGTCAGGACTGAGGGGAACGGGGTCAGGTTCAGTCAGGAGTGAGTGGAACGGGGTCCGGGTCAGTCAGGAGTGAGGGGAACGGGGTCTGGGCCAGTCAGGAGTGAGGGGAACGGGGTACGGTTCAGTCAGGAGTGAGGGGAACGGGGTCTGGGTCAGTCAGGAGTGAGGGGAATGGGGTCCGGGTCAGTCAGGAGAACAGGGAACTGGGTCCGGGTCAGTCAGGAGTGAGGGGAACGGGGTCCGGGTCAGTCAGGAGTGAGGGGAACGGGGTCCGGGTCAGTGAGGACTGAGGGGAACGGGGTCCGGGTCAGTCAGGAGTGAGGGGAACAGGGTCCGGGTCAGTCAGGAGTGAGGGGAACGGGGTCCGGGTCATTCAGGAGAACAGGGAACGGGGTCCTGGTCAGTCAGGAGAACAGGGAACGGGGTCCGGGTCAGTTAGGAGTGAGGGGAACAGGGTCCGGGTCAGTCAGGACTGCGGGGAACGGGGTCCGGGTCAGTCAGGAGTGAGGGGAACGGGGTCCGGGTCAGTTAGGAGTGAGGGGAACGGGGTCCGGGTCAGTCAGGAGTGCGGGGAACGGGGTCCGGGTCAGTCAGGAGTGAGGGGAACTGGGTCCGGGTCAGTCAGGAGAGAGGGGAACGGGGTCCGGGTCAGTCAGGAGTGAGGGGAACGGGGTCCGGGTCAGTCAGGAGTGAGGGGAACAGGGTCCGGGTCAGTCAGGAGTGAGGGGAGCGGGGTCCGGGTCAGTCAGGAGTGAGCTGAACGGGGTCCAGGTCAGTCAGGAATGAGGGGAACGGGTTCCGCGTCAGTCAGGAGTGAGGGTGATGAGGTCCGTGTCAGTCAGGAGTGAGGGGAACGGGGTCCGGGTCAGTCAGGAGTGAGGGGAACGGGGTCCGGGTCAGTCAGGAGTGAGGGGAACGGGGTCCGGGTCCGTCAGGAGTGAGGGGAACGGGGTCCGGGTCACACAGGAGTGAGGGGAACGGGGTCCGGGTCAGTCAGGAGTGAGGGGAACGGGGTCCGGGTCAGTCAGGAGTGAGGGGAACGGGGTCCGGGTCAGTCAGGAGTGAGGGGAACGGGGTCCGGGTCAGTCAGGAGTGAGGGGAAAGGGGTCCGGGTCAGTCAGAAGTGAGGGGAACGGGGTCCGGGTCAGTCAGGAGTGAGGGGAAAGGGCTCCGGGTCACTCAGGAGTGAAGGGAACGGGGTCTGGGTCAGTCAGGAGTGAGAGGAACGGGGTCTGGGTCAGTCTGGAGTGAGAGGAACGGGGCCCAGTTCAGTCAGGAGTGAGGGGAACGGGGTCCGGGTCAGTCAGGATTGAGGGGAACGGAGTCCGGGTCAGTCAGGAGTGAAGGTGACGGAGTCCGGGTCATTCAGGAGTGAGGGGAACGGGGTCCGGGTCAGTCAGGAGTGAGGGGAACGGGGTCCGGGTCAGTCAGGAGTGAGGGTAACGGGGTCCGGGTCAGTCAGGAGTGAGGGGAACGGTGTCCGGATCAATCAGGAGAACAGGGAACGGGATCCGGGTCAGTCAGGAGTGAGGGGAACGGGGTCCGGGTCAGTCAGGAGTGAGGGGAACGGGGTCCGGGTCAGTCAGGAGTGAGGGGAACGGGGTCCGGGTCAGTCAGGAGTGAGGGGAACGGGGTCCGGGTCAGTCAGGAGAACAGGGAACGGGGTCTGGGTCAGTCAGGAGTGAGGGGAACGGGGTCCGGGTCATTCAGGAGTGAGGGGAACGGGGTCCGGGTCAGGCAGGAGTGAGGGGTACGGGGTCCGGGTCAGTCAGGAGTGAGGGGAACCGGGTCCGGGTCAGTCAGGAGTGAGGGGAACGGGGTCCGGGTCAGTCCGGAGTGAGGGGAACGGGGTCCGGGTCAGTCAGGAGTGAGGGGAACGTGGTCCGGGTCAGTCAGGAGTGAGGGTGACGGGGTCCGGGTCAGTCAGGAGTGAGGGCATCGGGGACCGGGTCAGTCAGGAGTGAGGGTGACGGGGTCCGGGTCAGTCAGGAGTGAGGGGCACGGGGACCGGGTCAGTCAGGAGTGAGGGGAACGGGTTCCGGGTCAGTCAGGAGTGAGAGGCACGGGGTCCGGGTCAGTCAGGAGTGAGGGGAACGGGTTCCGGGTCAGTCAGGAGTGAGGGGAACGGGGTCCGGGTCAGTCAGGAGTGAGAGGAACGGGGTCCGGATCAGTCTGGAGTGAGGGGAACGGGGTCCGGGTCAGTCAGGACTGAGGGGAACGGGGTCCGGGTCAGTCAGGAGTGAAGGGAACGGGGTCCGGGTTAGTCAGGAGTGAGGGGAACGGGGTCCGGGTCAGTCAGGAGTGAGGGGAACGGGCTCCGGGTCAGTCAGGACTGAGGGGAACGGGGTCCGGTTCAGTCAGGAGTGAGAGGAACGGGGTCCGGGTCAGTCAGGAGTGAGGGGAACGGGGTCTGGGCCAGTCAGGAGTGAGGGGAACGGGGTACGGTTCAGTCAGGAGTGAGGGGAACGGGGTCTGGGTCAGTCAGGAGTGAGGGGAATGGGGTCCGGGTCAGTCAGGAGAACAGGGATCTGGGTCCGGGTCAGTCAGGAGTGAGGGGAACGGGGTCCGGGTCAGTCAGGAGTGAGGGGAACGGGGTCCGGGTCAGTGAGGACTGAGGGGAACGGGGTCCGGGTCAGTCAGGAGTGAGGGGAACAGCGTCCGGGTCAGTCAGGAGTGAGGGGAACGGGGTCCGGGTCATTCAGGAGAACAGGGAACGGGGTCCTGGTCAGTCAGGAGAACAGGGAACGGGGTCCGGGTCAGTTAGGAGTGAGGGGAACAGGGTCCGGGTCAGTCAGGACTGCGGGGAACGGGGTCCGGGTCAGTCAGGAGTGAGGGGAACGGGGTCCGGGTCAGTTAGGAGTGAGGGGAACGGGGTCCGGGTCAGTCAGGAGTGCGGGGAACGGGGTCCGGGTCAGTCAGGAGTGAGGGGAACTGGGTCCGGGTCAGTCAGGAGTGAGGGGAACGGGGTCCGGGTCAGTCAGGAGTGAGGGGAACGGGGTCCGGGTCAGTCAGGAGTGAGGGGAACAGGGTCCGGGTCAGTCAGGAGTGAGGGGAGCGGGGTCCGGGTCAGTCAGGAGTGAGCTGAACGGTGTCCAGGTCAGTCAGGAATGAGGGGAACGGGTTCCGGGTCAGTCAGGAGTGAGGGTGATGAGGTCCGTGTCAGTCAGGAGTGAGGGGAACGGGGTCCGGGTCAGTCAGGAGTGAGGGGAACGGGTTCCGGGTCAGTCAGGAGTGAGGGGAACGGGGTCCGGGTCCGTCAGGAGTGAGGGGAACGGGGTCCGGGTCACACAGGAGTGAGGGGAACGGGGTCCGGGTCAGTCAGGAGTGAGGGGAACGGGGTCCGTGTCAGTCAGGAGTGAGGGGAACGGGGTCCGGGTCAGTCAGGAGTGAGGGGAACGGGGTCCGGGTCAGTCAGGAGTGAGGGGAAAGGGGTCCGGGTCAGTCAGGAGTGAGGGGAACGGGGTCCGGGTCAGTCAGGAGTGAGGGGAACGGGATCCGTGTCAGTCAGGAGTGAGGGGAACGGGGTCCGGGTCACTCAGGAGTGAGGGGAACGGGTTCCGGGAGAGTCAGGAGTGAGGGGAACGGGGTCCGGGTCAGTCAGGAGTGAGGGGAACGGGGTCCGGGTCAGTCAGGAGTGAGGGGAACGGGGTCCGGGTCAGTCAGGAGTGAGGGGAACGGGGTCCGGGTCAGTCAGGATTGAGGGGAACGGGGTCCGGGTCAGTCAGGAGAACAGGGAACGGTGTCCGTGTCAGTCAGGAGTGAGTGGAACGGGGTCCAGGTCAGTCAGGAGTGAGGGGAACGCGGTCCGTGTCAGTCATGAGTGAGGGGAACGGGGTCCGGGTCAGTCAGGCGTGAGGGGAACGGGGTCCGGGTCAGTCAGGAGTGAGGGGAACGGGGTCCGGGTCAGTCAGGAGTGAGAGGAACGGGGTCCGGGTCAGTCAGGAGTGAGGGGAACGGGGTCCGGGTCAGTCAGGAGTGAGGGGAACGGGGTCCGGGTCAGTCAGGAGTGAGGGGAACGGGGTCCGGGTCAGTCAGGAGTGAGGGGAACGGGGTCCGGGTCAGTCAGGAGTGAGGGGAACGGGGTCCGGGTGAGTCAGGAGTGAGGGGAACGGGGTACGGTTCAGTCAGGAGTGAGGGGAATGGGGTCCGGGTCAGTCAGGAGTGAGGGGAACGGGGTCCGGGTCAGTCAGGAGTGAGGTGAACGGGGTCAGGGTCAGTCAGGAGAACAGGGAACGGGGTCCGGGTCTGTCAGGAGTGAGGGGAACGGGCTCCGGTTCAGTCCGGAGTGAGCGGAACGGGGTCCGGGTCAGCCAGGAGTGAGGGGAAAGGGGTCCGGGTCAGTCAGGAGTGAGAGGAACGGAGTCCGGGTCAGTCAGGAGTGAGGGGAACGGGGTCCGGGTCAGTCAGGAGTGAGGGTGACGGGGTCCGGGTCAGTCAGGAGTCAGGGGAACGGGGTCCGGGTCACTCAGGAGTGAGGGGAACGGGGTCCGTGTCAGTCAGGAGTGAGGGGAACGGGGTCCGGGTCAGTCAGGAGTGAGGGGAACGGGGTCTGGGTCAGTCAGGTGTGAGGGGAACGGGGTCCGGGTCAGTCAGGAGTGAGAGGAACGGGGTCCGGGTCAGTCAGGAGTGAGGGGAACGGGGTCCGGGTCAGTCAGGAGTGAGGGGAACGGGGTCCGGGTCAGTCAGGAGTGAGGGGAACGGGGTCCGGGTCAGTGAGGAGTGAGGGGAACGGGGTCCGGGTCAGTCAGGAGAGAGGGGAACGGGGTCCGGGTCAGTCAGAAGTGAGGGGAACGGGGTCCGGGTCAGTCAGGAGTGAGGGGAACGGGGTCCGGGTCAGTCAGGAGTGAGGGTGACGGGGTCCGGGTCAGTCAGGAGTGAGGGGATCGTGGTGCGGGTCAGTCAGGAGTGAGGGTGACGGGGTCCGGGTCAGTCAGGAGTGAGAGGAACGGGGTCCGGGTCAGTCAGGAGTGAGGGGAACGGGGTCCGGGTCAGTCAGGAGTGAGGGGAACGGGGTCCGGGTCAGTCAGGAGTGAGGGGAACGGGGTCCGGGTCAGTCAGGAGTGAGGGGAACGGGGTCCGGGTCAGTCAGGAGAACAGGGAACGGGGTCCGGGTCAGTCAGGAGTGAAGTGAACGGGGTCCGTGTCAGTCAGGAGTGAGGCTAACGGGGTCCGGGTCAGTCAGGAGTGAGAGGAACGGGGTCCGGGTAGGTCAGGAGAGAGGAGAACGGGGTCCGGGTCAGTCAGGAGTGAGGGGAACGGGGTCCGGATCAGTCAGGAGTGAGAGGAACGGGGTCCGGGTCAGTCAGGAGTGAGGGGAACGGGGTTCGGTTCAGTCAGGAGTGAGGGGAACGGGGTCCGGGTCAGTCAGGAGTGAGGGGAACGGGGTCCGGGTCAGTCAGGAGAACAGGGAACGGGGTCCGGGTCAGTCAGGAGTGAGGGGAACGGGGTCCGGGTCAGTCAGGAGAACAGGGAACGGGGTCCGGGTCACTCAGGAGTGAGGGGAACGGGGTCCGGGTCAGTCAGGAGTGAGATGAACAGGGTCCGGGTCACTCAGGAGTGAGGGGAACGGGGTCCGGGTCAGTCAGGAGTGAGGGGAACAGGGTCTGGGTCAGACAGGAGTGAGGGGAAAGGGGTCCGGGTCAGTCAGGAGTGAGGGGAACGGGGTCCGGGTCAGTCAGGAGTGAGGGGAACGGGGTCCGGATCAGTCAGGAGTGAGGGGAACGGGGTCCGGGTCAGTCAGGAGTGAGGGGAACGGGGTCCGGGTCAGTCAGGAGTGAGAGGAACGGGGTCCGGGTCAGTCAGGAATGAGCGTTACGGGGTCCGGGTCAGTCAGGAGTGAGGGTGATGAGGTCCGGGTCAGTCAGGAGTGAGGGGAACGGGGTGCGTGTCACTCAGGAGAGAGGGGAACGGGGTCCGGGTCAGTCAGGAGTGAGGGGAACGGGGTCCGGTTCAGTGAGGAGTGAGGGGAACGGGGTCCTGGTCAGTCAGTAGAGAGGGGAACGGGGTCCGGGTCACTCAGGAGTGAGGGGAACGGGTTCCGGGTCAGTCAGGAGTGAGGGGAACGGGGTCCGGGTCAGTCAGGAGTGAGGGGAACGGGGTCCGGGTCAGTCAGGAGTGAGGGGAACGGGGTCCGGGTCCGTCAGGAGTGAGGGGAACGGGGTCCGGGTCACACAGGAGTGAGGGGAACGGGGTCCGGGTCAGTCAGGAGTGAGGGGAACGGGGTCCGTGTCAGTCAGGAGTGAGGGGAACGGGGTCCGGGTCAGTCAGGAGTGAGGGGAACGGGGTCCGGGTCAGTCAGGAGTGAGGGGAAAGGGGTCCGGGTCAGTCAGGAGTGAGGGGAACGGGGTCCGGGTCAGTCAGGAGTGAGGGGAACGGGATCCGTGTCAGTCAGGAGTGAGGGGAACGGGGTCCGGGTCACTCAGGAGTGAGGGGAACGGGTTCCGGGAGAGTCAGGAGTGAGGGGAACGGGGTCCGGGTCAGTCAGGAGTGAGGGGAACGGGGTCCGGGTCAGTCAGGAGTGAGGGGAACGGGGTCCGGGTCAGTCAGGAGTGAGGGGAACGGGGTCCGGGTCAGTCAGGATTGAGGGGAACGGGGTCCGGGTCAGTCAGGAGAACAGGGAACGGTGTCCGTGTCAGTCAGGAGTGAGTGGAACGGGGTCCAGGTCAGTCAGGAGTGAGGGGAACGCGGTCCGTGTCAGTCATGAGTGAGGGGAACGGGGTCCGGGTCAGTCAGGCGTGAGGGGAACGGGGTCCGGGTCAGTCAGGAGTGAGGGGAACGGGGTCCGGGTCAGTCAGGAGTGAGAGGAACGGGGTCCGGGTCAGTCAGGAGTGAGGGGAACGGGGTCCGGGTCAGTCAGGAGTGAGGGGAACGGGGTCCGGGTCAGTCAGGAGTGAGGGGAACGGGGTCCGGGTCAGTCAGGAGTGAGGGGAACGGGGTCCGGGTCAGTCAGGAGTGAGGGGAACGGGGTCCGGGTGAGTCAGGAGTGAGGGGAACGGGGTACGGTTCAGTCAGGAGTGAGGGGAATGGGGTCCGGGTCAGTCAGGAGTGAGGGGAACGGGGTCCGGGTCAGTCAGGAGTGAGGTGAACGGGGTCAGGGTCAGTCAGGAGAACAGGGAACGGGGTCCGGGTCTGTCAGGAGTGAGGGGAACGGGCTCCGGTTCAGTCCGGAGTGAGCGGAACGGGGTCCGGGTCAGCCAGGAGTGAGGGGAAAGGGGTCCGGGTCAGTCAGGAGTGAGAGGAACGGAGTCCGGGTCAGTCAGGAGTGAGGGGAACGGGGTCCGGGTCAGTCAGGAGTGAGGGTGACGGGGTCCGGGTCAGTCAGGAGTCAGGGGAACGGGGTCCGGGTCACTCAGGAGTGAGGGGAACGGGGTCCGTGTCAGTCAGGAGTGAGGGGAACGGGGTCCGGGTCAGTCAGGAGTGAGGGGAACGGGGTCTGGGTCAGTCAGGTGTGAGGGGAACGGGGTCCGGGTCAGTCAGGAGTGAGAGGAACGGGGTCCGGGTCAGTCAGGAGTGAGGGGAACGGGGTCCGGGTCAGTCAGGAGTGAGGGGAACGGGGTCCGGGTCAGTCAGGAGTGAGGGGAACGGGGTCCGGGTCAGTGAGGAGTGAGGGGAACGGGGTCCGGGTCAGTCAGGAGAGAGGGGAACGGGGTCCGGGTAAGTCAGAAGTGAGGGGAACGGGGTCCGGGTCAGTCAGGAGTGAGGGGAACGGGGTCCGGGTCAGTCAGGAGTGAGGGTGACGGGGTCCGGGTCAGTCAGGAGTGAGGGGATCGTGGTGCGGGTCAGTCAGGAGTGAGGGTGACGGGGTCCGGGTCAGTCAGGAGTGAGAGGAACGGGGTCCGGGTCAGTCAGGAGTGAGGGGAACGGGGTCCGGGTCAGTCAGGAGTGAGGGGAACGGGGTCCGGGTCAGTCAGGAGTGAGGGGAACGGGGTCCGGGTCAGTCAGGAGTGAGGGGAACGGGGTCCGGGTCAGTCAGGAGAACAGGGAACGGGGTCCGGGTCAGTCAGGAGTGAAGTGAACGGGGTCCGTGTCAGTCAGGAGTGAGGCTAACGGGGTCCGGGTCAGTCAGGAGTGAGAGGAACGGGGTCCGGGTAGGTCAGGAGAGAGGAGAACGGGGTCCGGGTCAGTCAGGAGTGAGGGGAACGGGGTCCGGATCAGTCAGGAGTGAGAGGAACGGGGTCCGGGTCAGTCAGGAGTGAGGGGAACGGGGTTCGGTTCAGTCAGGAGTGAGGGGAACGGGGTCCGGGTCAGTCAGGAGTGAGGGGAACGGGGTCCGGGTCAGTCAGGAGAACAGGGAACGGGGTCCGGGTCAGTCAAGAGTGAGGGGAACGGGGTCCGGGTCAGTCAGGAGAACAGGGAACGGGGTCCGGGTCACTCAGGAGTGAGGGGAACGGGGTCCGGGTCAGTCAGGAGTGAGATGAACAGGGTCCGGGTCACTCAGGAGTGAGGGGAACGGGGTCCGGGTCAGTCAGGAGTGAGGGGAACAGGGTCTGGGTCAGACAGGAGTGAGGGGAAAGGGGTCCGGGTCAGTCAGGAGTGAGGGGAACGGGGTCCGGGTCAGTCAGGAGTGAGGGGAACGGGGTCCGGATCAGTCAGGAGTGAGGGGAACGGGGTCCGGGTCAGTCAGGAGTGAGGGGAACGGGGTCCGGGTCAGTCAGGAGTGAGAGGAACGGGGTCCGGGTCAGTCAGGAATGAGCGTTACGGGGTCCGGGTCAGTCAGGAGTGAGGGTGATGAGGTCCGGGTCAGTCAGGAGTGAGGGGAACGGGGTGCGTGTCACTCAGGAGAGAGGGGAACGGGGTCCGGGTCAGTCAGGAGTGAGGGGAACGGGGTCCGGTTCAGTGAGGAGTGAGGGGAACGGGGTCCTGGTCAGTCAGTAGAGAGGGGAACGGGGTCCGGGTCACTCAGGAGTGAGGGGAACGGGTTCCGGGTCAGTCAGGAGTGAGGGGAACGGGGTCCGGGTCAGTCAGGAGTGAGGGGAACGGGGTCCGGGTCAGTCAGGAGTGAGGGGAACGGGGTCCGGTCAGTCAGGAGTGAGGGGAACGGGGTCCGGGTCAGTCAGGAGAACAGGGAACGGGGTCCGGGTCAGTAAGGAGAACAGGGAACGGCGTCCATGTCAGTCAGGAGTGAGGGGAACGGGGTCCGGGTCAGTCAGGAGTGAGGGGAACGCGGTCAGGGTCAGTCAGGAGTGAGGGGAACGGGGTCCGGGTCAGTCAGGAGTGAGGGGAACGGGGTCCGGGTCAGTCAGGAGTGAGGGGAACGGGGTCCGGGTCAGTCAGGAGTGAGGGGAACGGGGTCCTGGTCAGTCAGGAGTGAGGGGAACGGGGTCAGGGTGAGTTAGGAGTGAGGGGAACGGGGTCCGGGTCAGTCAGGAGTGAGGGGAACGGGGTCCGGGTCAGTCAGGAGTTAGGGTAACGGGGTCCGGGTCAGTCAGGAGTGAGGTGAACGGGGTCCGGGGCAGTCAGGAGAACAGGGAACTGGGTCTGGGTCAGTCAGGAGTGAGGGGAACGGGGTCCGGGTCAGTCAGGAGTGAGAGGAACGGGGTCCGGGTAGGTCAGGAGAGAGGAGAACGGGGTCCGGGTCAGTCAGGAGTGAGGGGAACGGGGTCCGGATCAGTCAGGAGTGAGAGGAACGGGGTCCGGGTCAGTCAGGAGTGAGGGGAACGGGGTTCGGTTCAGTCAGGAGTGAGGGGAACGGGGTCCGGGTCAGTCAGGAGTGAGGGGAACGGGGTCCGGGTCAGTCAGGAGAACAGGGAACGGGGTCCGGGTCAGTCAGGAGTGAGGGGAACGGGGTCCGGGTCAGTCAGGAGAACAGGGAACGGGGTCCGGGTCACTCAGGAGTGAGGGGAACGGGGTCCGGGTCAGTCAGGAGTGAGATGAACAGGGTCCGGGTCACTCAGGAGTGAGGGGAACGGGGTCCGGGTCAGTCAGGAGTGAGGGGAACAGGGTCTGGGTCAGACAGGAGTGAGGGGAAAGGGGTCCGGGTCAGTCAGGAGTGAGGGGAACGGGGTCCGGGTCAGTCAGGAGTGAGGGGAACGGGGTCCGGATCAGTCAGGAGTGAGGGGAACGGGGTCCGGGTCAGTCAGGAGTGAGGGGAACGGGGTCCGGGTCAGTCAGGAGTGAGAGGAACGGGGTCCGGGTCAGTCAGGAATGAGCGTTACGGGGTCCGGGTCAGTCAGGAGTGAGGGTGATGAGGTCCGGGTCAGTCAGGAGTGAGGGGAACGGGGTGCGTGTCACTCAGGAGAGAGGGGAACGGGGTCCGGGTCAGTCAGGAGTGAGGGGAACGGGGTCCGGTTCAGTGAGGAGTGAGGGGAACGGGGTCCTGGTCAGTCAGTAGAGAGGGGAACGGGGTCCGGGTCACTCAGGAGTGAGGGGAACGGGTTCCGGGTCAGTCAGGAGTGAGGGGAACGGGGTCCGGGTCAGTCAGGAGTGAGGGGAACGGGGTCCGGGTCAGTCAGGAGTGAGGGGAACGGGGTCCGGTCAGTCAGGAGTGAGGGGAACGGGGTCCGGGTCAGTCAGGAGAACAGGGAACGGGGTCCGGGTCAGTAAGGAGAACAGGGAACGGCGTCCATGTCAGTCAGGAGTGAGGGGAACGGGGTCCGGGTCAGTCAGGAGTGAGGGGAACGCGGTCAGGGTCAGTCAGGAGTGAGGGGAACGGGGTCCGGGTCAGTCAGGAGTGAGGGGAACGGGGTCCGGGTCAGTCAGGAGTGAGGGGAACGGGGTCCGGGTCAGTCAGGAGTGAGGGGAACGGGGTCCTGGTCAGTCAGGAGTGAGGGGAACGGGGTCCGGGTGAGTTAGGAGTGAGGGGAACGGGGTCCGGGTCAGTCAGGAGTGAGGGGAACGGGGTCCGGGTCAGTCAGGAGTTAGGGTAACGGGGTCCGGGTCAGTCAGGAGTGAGGTGAACGGGGTCCGGGGCAGTCAGGAGAACAGGGAACTGGGTCCGGGTCAGTCAGGAGTGAGGGGAACGGGGTCCGGGTCAGTAAGGGGTGAGCGGAACGGGGTCCGGGTCAGTCAGGAGTGAGGGGAACGGGCTCCGGGTCAGTCAGGAGGGAGAGGAACGGGGTCCGGGTCAGTCAGGAGTGAGGGGAACGGGGTCCGGGTCCGTCAGGAGTGAGGGTGACGGGGTCCGGGTCAGTCACGAGTCAGGGGAACGGGGTCGGGGTCACTCAGGAGTGAGGGGAACGGGGTCCGGGTCAGGCAGGAGTGAGGGGAACGGGGTCCGGGTCAGTCAGGAGTGAGACGAACGGGGTCCGTGTCAGTCAGGAGTGAGGAGAACGAGGTCCGGGTCAGTCAGGAGTGAGGGGAATGGGGTCCGGGTCAGTCAGGAGAACAGGGAACGGGGTCCGGGTCAGTCAGGAGTGAGGGGAACGGGGTCCGGGTCACTCAGGAGTGAGGGGAACGGGGTCCGGGTCAGTCAGGAGAACAGGGAACGGGGTCCGGGTCAGTCAGGAGTGAGGGGAACTGGGTCCGGGTCAGTCAGGAGTGAGGGGATCGGGGTCCGGGTCAGTCAGGAGTGAGGGGAACGGGGTCCGGGTCAGTCAGGAGTGAGGGGAACGGGGTCCGGGTCAGTCAGGAGTGAGGGTGACGGGGTCCGGGTCAGTCAGGAGTGAGGGGAACGTGGTCCGGGTCAGTCAGGAATGAGGGTGACGGGGTCCGGGTCAGTCAGGAGTGAGGGGCACGGGGTCCGGGTCAGTCAGGAGTGAGGGGAACGGGGTCCGGGTCAGTCAGGAGTGAGGGGAACGGGGTCCGGGTCAGTCAGGAGTGAGGGGAACGGGGTCCGGGTCAGTCAGGAGTGTGGGGAACGGGGTCCGGGTCAGTCAGGAGTGAGGGGAACGGGGTCCGGGTCAGTCAGGAGTGAGGGGAACGGGGTCCGGGTCAGTCAGGAGTGAGGGGAACGGGGTCCGGGTCAGTCAGGTGTGAGGGGAACGGGGTCCGGGTCAGTCAGGAGTGAGGGGAACGGGCTCCGGGTCAGTCAGGAGAGAGGGGAACGGGGTGCGGGTCAGTCAGGTTTGAGGGGAACGGGGTCCGGGTCAGTCAGGAGTGAGGGGAACGGGGTCCGGGTCAGTCAGGAGTGAGGGGAACGGGGTCCGGGTCAGTCAGGAGAACAGGGAACGGGGTCCGGGTCAGTCAGGAGTGAGGGTGACGGGGTCCGGGTCAGTCAGGAGTGAGGGGATCGTGGTGCGGGTCAGTCAGGAGTGAGGGTGACGGGGTCCGGTTCAGTCAGGAGTGAGAGGAACGGGGTCCGGGTCAGTCAGGAGTGAGGGGAACGGGGTCCGGGTCAGTCAGGAGTGAGGGGAACGGGGTCCGGGTCAGTCAGGAGTGAGGGAAACGGGGTCCGGGTCAGTCAGGAGTGAGGGTGACGGGGTCCGGGTCAGTCAGGAGAACAGGGAACGGGGTCCGGGTCAGTCAGGAGTGAGGAGAACGGGTTCGGGTCAGTCAGGAGAACAGGGAACGGGGTCCGGGTCAGTCAGGAGTGAGGGGAACGGGGTCCGTGTCAGTCAGGAGTGAGGGGAACGGGGTCCGGGTCAGTCAGGAGTGAGGGGAACGGGGTCTGGGTCAGTCAGGTGTTAGGGGAACGGGGTCCGGGTCAGTCAGGAGTGAGAGGAACGGGGTCCGGGTCAGTCAGGAGTGAGGGGAACGGGGTCCGGGTCAGTCAGGAGTGAGGGGAACGGTGTCCGGGTCAGTCAGGAGTGAGGGGAACGGGGTCCGGGTCAGTGAGGACTGAGGGGAACGGGGTCCGGGTCAGTCAGGAGAGAGGGGAACGGGGTCCGGGTCAGTCAGAAGTGAGGGGAACGGGCTCCGGGTCAGTCAGGAGTGAGGGGAACGGGGTCCGGGTCAGTCAGGAGTGAGGGTTACGGGGTCCGGGTCAGTCAGGAGTGAGGGGATCGTGGTGCGGGTCAGTCAGGAGTGAAGGTGACGGGGTCCGGGTCAGTCAGGAGTGAGAGGAACGGGGTCCGGGTCAGTCAGGAGTGAGGGGAACGGGGTCCGGGTCAGTCAGGAGTGAGGGGAACGGGGTCCGGGTCAGTCAGGAGTGAGGGGAACGGGGTCCGGGTCAGTCAGGAGTGAGGGGAACGGGGTCCGGGTCAGTCAGGAGAACAGGGAACGGGGTCCGGGTCACTCAGGAGAGAGGGGAACGGGGTCCGGGTCAGTCAGGAGTGAGGGGAACGGGGTCCGGGTCAGTGAGGAGTGAGGGGAACGGGGTCCGGGTCAGTCAGTAGAGAGGGGAACGGGGTCCGGGTCACTCAGGAGTGAGGGGAACGGGATCCGGGTCAGTCAGGAGTGAGGGGAACGGGGTCCGGGTCAGTCAGGAGTGAGGGGAACGGGGTCCGGGTCAGTCAGGAGTGAGGGGAACGAGGTCCGGGTCAGTCAGGAGTGAGGGGAACGGGGTCCGGGTCAGTCAGGAGAACAGGGAACGGGGTCCGGGTCAGTAAGGAGAACAGGGAAGGGGGTCCATGTCAGTCAGGAGTGAGGGGAACGGGGTCCGGGTCAGTCAGGAGTGAGGGGAACGCGGTCCGGGTCAGACAGGAGTGAGGGGAACGGGGTCCGGGTCAGTCAGGAGTGAGGGGAACGGGGTCCGGGTCAGTCAGGAGTGAGGGGAACGGGGTCCGGGTCAGTCAGGAGTGAGGGGAACGGGGTCCGGGTCAGTCAGGAGTGAGGGGAACGGGGTCCGGGTCAGTCAGGAGTGAGGGGAACGGGGTCCGGGTCAGTCAGGAGTGAGGGGAACGGGGTCATGGTCAGTCAGGAGTGAGGGGAACGGGGTCCGGGTGAGTTAGGAGTGAGGGGAACGGGGTCCGGGTCAGTCAGGAGTGAGGGGAACGGGGTCCGGGTCAGTCAGGAGTTAGGGTAACGGGGTCCGGGTCAGTCAGGAGTGAGGGGAACGTGGTCAGGGTCACTCAGGAGTGAGGGGAACGGGGTCCGGGTCAGTCAGGAGTGTGGGGAACGGGGTCCGGGTGAGCCAGGAGTGAGGGGAACGGGGTCCGGGTCAGTCAGGAGTGAGGGGAACGTGGTCCGGGTCAGTCAGGAGTGAGGGGAACGGGGTCCGGGTCAGTCAGGTGTGAGGGGAACGGGGTCCGGGTCAGTCAGGAGTGAGGGGAACGGGGTCCGGGTCAGTCAGGAGTGAGGGGAACGGGGTCCGGGTCAGTCAGGAGAGAGGGGAACGGGGTCCGGGTCAGTCAGTTTTGAGGGGAACGGGGTCCGGGTCAGTCAGGAGTGAGGGGAACGGGGTCCGGGTCAGTCAGGAGTGAGGGGAACGGGGTCCGGGTCAGTCAGGAGAACAGGGAACGGGGTCCGGGTCAGTCAGGAGTGAGGGTGACGGGGTCCGGGTCAGTCAGGAGTGAGGGGATCGTCTTGCGGGTCAGTCAGGAGTGAGGGTGACGGGGTCCGGTTCAGTCAGGAGTGAGAGGAACGGTGTCCGGGTCAGTCAGGAGTGAGGGGAACGGGGTCCGGGTCAGTAAGGAGTGAGGGGAACGGGGTCCGGGTCAGTCAGGAGTGATGGGAACGGGGTCCGGGTCAGTCAGGAGTGAGGGTGACGGTGTCCGGGTCAGTCAGGAGAACAGGGAACGGGGTCCGGGTCAGTCAGGAGTGAGGGGAACGGGGTCCGGGTCAGTCAGGAGAACAGGGAACGGGGTCCGGGTCAGTCAGGAGTGAGGGGAACGGGTCCGGGTCAGTCAGGAGTGAGGGGAACGGGTTCGGGGTCAGTCAGGAGTGAGAGGAACGGGGTCCGGGTCAGTCAGGAGTGAGGGGAACGGGTTCCGGGTCAGTCAGGAGTGAGGGGAACGGGGTCCGGGTCAGTCAGGAGTGAGAGGAACGGGGTCCGGATCAGTCAGGAGTGAGGGGAACGGGGTCCGGGTCAGTCAGGACTGAGGGGAACGGGGTCCGGGTCAGTCAGGAGTGAGGGGAACGGGGTCCGGGTTAGTCAGGAGTGAGGGGAACGGGGTCCGGGTCAGTCAGGAGTGAGGGGAACGGGCTCCGGGTCAGTCAGGACTGAGGGGAACGTGGTCCGGTTCAGTCAGGAGTGAGAGGAACGGGGTCCGGGTCAGTCAGGAGTGAGGGGAACGGGGTCTGGGCCAGTCAGGAGTGAGGGGAACGGGGTCCGGGTCAGTCAGGAGTGAGGGGAACGGGGTCTGGGTCAGTCAGGAGTGAGGGGAATGGGGTCCGGGTCAGTCAGGAAAACAGGGAACGGGGTCCGGGTCAGTCAGGAGTGAGGGGAACGGGGTCCGGGTCAGTCATGAGTGAGGGGAACGGGGTCCGGGTCAGTGAGGACTGAGGGGAACGGGGTCCGGGTCAGTCAGGAGTGAGGGGAACAGGGTCCGGGTCAGTCAGGAGTGAGGGGAACGGGGTCCGGGTCATTCAGGAGAACAGGGAACGGGGTCCTGGTCAGTCAGGAGAACAGGGAACGGGGTCCGGGTCAGTTAGGAGTGAGGGGAACGGGGTCCGGGTCACTCAGGAGTGAGGGGAACGGGGTCTGGGTCAGTCAGGTGTGAGGGGAACGGGGTCCGGGTCAGTCAGGAGTGAGAGGAACGGGGTCCGGGTCAGTCAGGAGTGAGGGGAACGGGGTCCGGGTCTGTCAGGAGTGAGGGGAACGGGGTCCGGGTCAGTCAGGAGTGAGGGGAACGGGGTCCGGGTCAGTGAGGAGTGAGGGGAACGGGGTCCGGGTCAGTCAGGAGAGAGGGGAACGGGGTCCGGGTCAGTCAGAAGTGAGGGGAACGGGGTCCGGGTCAGTCAGGAGTGAGGGGAACGGGGTCCGGGTCAGTCAGGAGTGAGGGTGACGGGGTCCGGGTCAGTCAGGAGTGAGAGGGACGGGGTCCGGGTCAGTCAGGAGTGAGGGGGACGGGGTCCGGGTCAGTCAGGAGTGAGGGGAACGGGGTCCGGGTCAGTCAGGAGAGAGGGGAACGGGGTCCGGGTCAGTCAGGAGTGAGGGGAACGGGGTCCGGGTCAGTCAGGAGAACAGGGAACGGGGTCCGGGTCACTCAGGAGAGAGGGGAACGGGGTCCGGGTCAGTCAGGAGTGAGGGGAACGGGGTCCGGGTCAGTGAGGAGTGAGGGGAACGGGGTCCGGGTCAGTCAGTAGAGAGGGGAACGGGGTCCGGGTCACTCAGGAGTGAGGGGAACGGGATCCGGGTCAGTCAGGAGTGAGGGGAACGGGGTCCGGGTCAGTCAGGAGTGAGGGGAACGGGGTCCGGGTCAGTCAGGAGTGAGGGGAACGAGGTCCGGGTCAGTCAGGAGTGAGGGGAACGGGGTCCGGGTCAGTCAGGAGAACAGGGAACGGGGTCCGGGTCAGTAAGGAGAACAGGGAAGGGGGTCCATGTCAGTCAGGAGTGAGGGGAACGGGGTCCGGGTCAGTCAGGAGTGAGGGGAACGCGGTCCGGGTCAGACAGGAGTGAGGGGAACGGGGTCCGGGTCAGTCAGGAGTGAGGGGAACGGGGTCCGGGTCAGTCAGGAGTGAGGGGAACGGGGTCCGGGTCAGTCAGGAGTGAGGGGAACGGGGTCCGGGTCAGTCAGGAGTGAGGGGAACGGGGTCCGAGTCAGTCAGGAGTGAGGGGAACGGGGTCCGGGTCAGTCAGGAGTGAGGGGAACGGGGTCATGGTCAGTCAGGAGTGAGGGGAACGGGGTCCGGGTGAGTTAGGAGTGAGGGGAACGGGGTCCGGGTCAGTCAGGAGTGAGGGGAACGGGGTCCGGGTCAGTCAGGAGTTAGGGTAACGGGGTCCGGGTCAGTCAGGAGTGAGGGGAACGGGGTCAGGGTCACTCAGGAGTGAGGGGAACGGGGTCCGGGTCAGTCAGGAGTGTGGGGAACGGGGTCCGGGTGAGCCAGGAGTGAGGGGAACGGGGTCCGGGTCAGTCAGGAGTGAGGGGAACGTGGTCCGGGTCAGTCAGGAGTGAGGGGAACGGGGTCCGGGTCAGTCAGGTGTGAGGGGAACGGGGTCCGGGTCAGTCAGGAGTGAGGGGAACGGGGTCCGGGTCAGTCAGGAGTGAGGGGAACGGGGTCCGGGTCAGTCAGGAGAGAGGGGAACGGGGTGCGGGTCAGTCAGTTTTGAGGGGAACGGGGTCCGGGTCAGTCAGGAGTGAGGGGAACGGGGTCCGGGTCAGTCAGGAGAACAGGGAACGGGGTCCGGGCCAGTCAGGAGTGAGGGTGACGGGGTCCGGGTCAGTCAGGAGTGAGGGGATCGTCTTGCGGGTCAGTCAGGAGTGAGGGTGACGGGGTCCGGTTCAGTCAGGAGTGAGAGGAACGGTGTCCGCGTCAGTCAGGAGTGAGGGGAAAGGGGTCCGGGTCAGTCAGGAGTGAGGGGAACGGGGTCCGGGTCAGTCAGGAGTGATGGGAACGGGGTCCGGGTCAGTCAGGAGTGAGGGTGACGGTGTCCGGGTCAGTCAGGAGAACAGGGAACGGGGTCCGGGTCAGTCAGGAGTGAGGGGAACGGGGTCCGGGTCAGTCAGGAGAACAGGGAACGGGGTCCGGGTCAGTCAGGAGTGAGGGGAACGGGTCCGGGTCAGTCAGGACTGAGGGGAACGGGTTCGGGGTCAGTCAGGAGTGAGAGGAACGGGGTCCGGGTCAGTCAGGAGTGAGGGGTACGGGTTCCGGGTCAGTCAGGAGTGAGGGGAACGGGGTCCGGGTCAGTCAGGAGTGAGAGGAACGGCGTCCGGATCAGTCAGGAGTGAGGGGAACGGGGTCCGGGTCAGTCAGGACTGAGGGGAACGGGGTCCGGGTCAGTCAGGAGTGAGGGGAACGGGGTCCGGGTTAGTCAGGAGTGAGGGGAACGGGGTCCGGGTCAGTCAGGAGTGAGGGGAACGGGCTCCGGGTCAGTCAGGACTGAGGGGAACGTGGTCCGGTTCAGTCAGGAGTGAGAGGAACGGGGTCCGGGTCAGTCAGGAGTGAGGGGAACGGGGTCTGGGCCAGTCAGGAGTGAGGGGAACGGGGTCCGGGTCAGTCAGGAGTGAGGGGAACGGGGTCTGGGTCAGTCAGGAGTGAGGGGAATGGGGTCCGGGTCAGTCAGGAAAACAGGGAACGGGGTCCGGGTCAGTCAGGAGTGAGGGGAACGGGGTCCGGGTCAGTCATGAGTGAGGGGAACGGGGTCCGGGTCAGTGAGGAGTGAGGGGAACAGGGTCCGGGTCAGTCAGGAGTGAGGGGAACGGGGTCCGGGTCATTCAGGAGAACAGGGAACGGGGTCCTGGTCAGTCAGGAGAACAGGGAACGGGGTCCGGGTCAGTTAGGAGTGAGGGGAACGGGGTCCGGGTCAGTCAGGAGTGAGGGGAACGGGGTCTGGGTCAGTCAGGTGTGAGGGGAACGGGGTCCGGGTCACTCAGGAGTGAGAGGAACGGGGTCTGGGTCAGTCAGGAGTGAGGGGAATGGGGTCCGGGTCAGTCAGGAAAACAGGGAACGGGGTCCGGGTCAGTCAGGAGTGAGGGGAACGGGGTCCGGGTCAGTCATGAGTGAGGGGAACGGGGTCCGGGTCAGTCAGGAGTGAGGGGAACAGGGTCCGGGTCAGTCAGGAGTGAGGGGAACGGGGTCCGGGTCATTCAGGAGAACAGGGAACGGGGTCCTGGTCAGTCAGGAGAACAGGGAACGGGGTCCGGGTCAGTTAGGAGTGAGGGGAACGGGGTCCGGGTCAGTCAGGAGTGAGGGGAACGGGGTCTGGGTCAGTCAGGTGTGAGGGGAACGGGGTCCGGGTCAGTCAGGAGTGAGAGGAACGGGGTCCGGGTCAGTCAGGAGTGAGGGGAACGGGGTCCGGGTCAGTCAGGAGTGAGGGGAACGGGGTCCGGGTCAGTCAGGAGTGAGGGGAACGGGGTCCGGGTCAGTGAGCAGTGAGGGGAACGGGGTCCGGGTCAGTCAGGAGAGAGGGGAACGGGGTCCGGGTCAGTCAGAAGTGAGGGGAACGGGGTCCGGGTCAGTCAGGAGTGAGGGGAACGGGGTCCGGGTCAGTCAGGAGTGAGGGTGACGGGGTCCGGGTCAGTCAGGAGTGAGGGGATCGTGGTGCGGGTCAGTCAGGAGTGAGGGTGACGGGGTCCGGGTCAGTCAGGAGTGAGAGGAACGGGGTCCGGGTCAGTCAGGAGTGAGGGGAATGGGGTCCGGGTCAGTCAGGAGTGAGGGGAACGGGGTCCGGGTCAGTCAGGAGTGAGGGGAACGGGGTCCGGGTCAGTCAGGAGTGAGGGGAACGGGGTCCGGGTCAGTCAGGAGAACAGGGAACGGGGTCCGGGTCAGTCAGGAGTGAAGTGAACGGGGTCCGTGTCAGTCAGGAGTGAGGCTAACGGGGTCCGGGTCAGTCAGGAGTGAGAGGAACGGGGTCCGGGTAGGTCAGGAGAGAGGAGAACGGGGTCCGGGTCAGTCAGGAGTGAGGGGAACGGGGTCCGGATCAGTCAGGAGTGAGAGGAACGGGGTCCGGGTCAGTCAGGAGAGAGGGGAACGGGGTTCGGTTCAGTCAGGAGTGAGGGGAACGGGGTCCGGGTCAGTCAGGAGTGAGGGGAACGGGGTCCGGGTCAGTCAGGAGAACAGGGAACGGGGTCCGGGTCAGTCAGGAGTGAGGGGAACGGGGTCCGGGTCAGTCAGGAGAACAGGGAACGGGGTCCGGGTCACTCAGGAGTGAGGGGAACGGGGTCCGGGTCAGTCAGGAGTGAGATGAACAGGGTCCGGGTCACTCAGGAGTGAGGGGAACGGGGTCCGGGTCAGTCAGGAGTGAGGGGAACAGGGTCTGGGTCAGACAGGAGTGAGGGGAAAGGGGTCCGGGTCAGTCAGGAGTGAGGGGAACGGGGTCCGGGTCAGTCAGGAGTGAGGGGAACGGGGTCCGGATCAGTCAGGAGTGAGGGGAACGGGGTCCGGGTCAGTCAGGAGTGAGGGGAACGGGGTCCGGGTCAGTCAGGAGTGAGAGGAACGGGGTCCGGGTCAGTCAGGAATGAGCGTTACGGGGTCCGGGTCAGTCAGGAGTGAGGGTGATGAGTTCCGGGTCAGTCAGGAGTGAGGGGAACGGGGTGCGTGTCACTCAGGAGAGAGGGGAACGGGGTCCGGGTCAGTCAGGAGTGAGGGGAACTGGGTCCGGTTCAGTGAGGAGTGAGGGGAACGGGGTCCGGGTCAGTCAGTAGAGAGGGGAACGGGGTCCGGGTCACTCAGGAGTGAGGGGAACGGGTTCCGGGTCAGTCAGGAGTGAGGGGAACGGGGTCCGGGTCAGTCAGGAGTGAGGGGAACGGGGTCCGCGTCAGTCAGGAGAACAGGGAACGGGGTCCGGGTCAGTAAGGAGAACAGGGAACGGCGTCCATGTCAGTCAGGAGTGAGGGGAACGGGGTCCGGGTCAGTCAGGAGTGAGGGGAACGCGGTCCGGGTCAGTCAGGAGTGAGGGGAACGGGGTCCGGGTCAGTCAGGAGTGAGGGGAACGGGGTCCGGGTCAGTCAGGAGTGAGGGGAACGGGGTCCGGGTCAGTCAGGAGTGAGGGGAACGGGGTCCTGGTCAGTCAGGAGTGAGGGGAACGGGGTCCGGGTGAGTTAGGAGTGAGGGGAACGGGGTCCGGGTCAGTCAGGAGTGAGGGGAACGGGGTCCGGGTCAGTCAGGAGTTAGGGTAACGGGGTCCGGGTCAGTCAGGAGTGAGGTGAACGGGGTCCGGGGCAGTCAGGAGAACAGGGAACTGGGTCCGGGTCAGTCAGGAGTGAGGGGAACGGGGTCCGGGTCAGTAAGGGGTGAGCGGAACGGGGTCCGGGTCAGTCAGGAGTGAGGGGAACGGGCTCCGGGTCAGTCAGGAGGGAGAGGAACGGGGTCCGGGTCAGTCAGGAGTGAGGGGAACGGGGTCCGGGTCCGTCAGGAGTGAGGGTGACGGGGTCCGGGTCAGTCACGAGTCAGGGGAACGGGGTCGGGGTCACTCAGGAGTGAGGGGAACGGGGTCCGGGTCAGGCAGGAGTGAGGGGAACGGGGTCCGGGTCAGTCAGCAGTGAGACGAACGGGGTCCGTGTCAGTCAGGAGTGAGGAGAACGAGGTCCGGGTCAGTCAGGAGTGAGGGGAATGGGGTCCGGGTCAGTCAGGAGAACAGGGAACGGGGTCCGGGTCAGTCAGGAGTGAGGGGAACGGGGTCCGGGTCACTCAGGAGTGAGGGGAACGGGGTCCGGGTCAGTCAGGAGAACAGGGAACGGGGTCCGGGTCAGTCAGGAGTGAGGGGAACTGGGTCCGGGTCAGTCAGGAGTGAGGGGATCGGGGTCCGGGTCAGTCAGGAGTGAGGGGAACGGGGTCCGGGTCAGTCAGGAGTGAGGGGAACGGGGTCCGGGTCAGTCAGGAGTGAGGGTGACGGGGTCCGGGTCAGTCAGGAGTGAGGGGAACGTGGTCCGGGTCAGTCAGGAATGAGGGTGACGGGGTCCGGGTCAGTCAGGAGTGAGGGGCACGGGTTCCGGGTCAGTCAGGAGTGAGGGGAACGGGGTCCGGGTCAGTCAGGAGTGAGGGGAACGGGGTCCGGGTCAGTCAGGAGTGAGGGGAACGGGGTCCGGGTCAGTCAGGAGTGTGGGGAACGGGGTCCGGGTCAGTCAGGAGTGAGGGGAACGGGGTCCGGGTCAGTCAGGAGTGAGGGGAACGGGGTCCGGGTCAGTCAGGAGTGAGGGGAACGGGGTCCGGGTCAGTCAGGTGTGAGGGGAACGGGGTCCGGGTCAGTCAGGAGTGAGGGGAACGGGGTCCGGGTCAGTCAGGAGTGAGGGGAACGGGGTCCGGGTCAGTCAGGAGAGAGGGGAACGGGGTGCGGGTCAGTCAGGTTTGAGGGGAACGGGGTCCGGGTCAGTCAGGAGTGAGGGGAACGGGGTCCGGGTCAGTCAGGAGTGAGGGGAACGGGGTCCGGGTCAGTCAGGAGAACAGGGAACGGGGTCCGGGTCAGTCAGGAGTGAGGGTGACGGGGTCCGGGTCAGTCAGGAGTGAGGGGATCGTGGTGCGGGTCAGTCAGGAGTGAGGGTGACGGGGTCCGGTTCAGTCAGGAGTGAGAGGAACGGGGTCCGGGTCAGTCAGGAGTGAGGGGAACGGGGTCCGGGTCAGTCAGGAGTGAGGGGAACGGGGTCCGGGTCAGTCAGGAGTGAGGGAAACGGGGTCCGGGTCAGTCAGGAGTGAGGGTGACGGGGTCCGGGTCAGTCAGGAGAACAGGGAACGGGGTCCGGGTCAGTCAGGAGTGAGGAGAACGGGGTCCGGGTCAGTCAGGAGAACAGGGAACGGGGTCCGGGTCAGTCAGGAGTGAGGGGAACGGGGTCCGTGTCAGTCAGGAGTGAGGGGAACGGGGTCCGGGTCAGTCAGGAGTGAGGGGAACGGGGTCTGGGTCAGTCAGGTGTTAGGGGAACGGGGTCCGGGTCAGTCAGGAGTGAGAGGAACGGGGTCCGGGTCAGTCAGGAGTGAGGGGAACGGGGTCCGGGTCAGTCAGGAGTGAGGGGAACGGTGTCCGGGTCAGTCAGGAGTGAGGGGAACGGGGTCCGGGTCAGTGAGGACTGAGGGGAACGGGGTCCGGGTCAGTCAGGAGAGAGGGGAACGGGGTCCGGGTCAGTCAGAAGTGAGGGGAACGGGGTCCGGGTCAGTCAGGAGTGAGGGGAACGGGGTCCGGGTCAGTCAGGAGTGAGGGTTACGGGGTCCGGGTCAGTCAGGAGTGAGGGGATCGTGGTGCGGGTCAGTCAGGAGTGAAGGTGACGGGGTCCGGGTCAGTCAGGAGTGAGAGGAACGGGGTCCGGGTCAGTCAGGAGTGAGGGGAACGGGGTCCGGGTCAGTCAGGAGTGAGGGGAACGGGGTCCGGGTCAGTCAGGAGTGAGGGGAACGGGGTCCGGGTCAGTCAGGAGTGAGGGGAACGGGGTCCGGGTCAGTCAGGAGAACAGGGAACGGGGTCCGGGTCACTCAGGAGAGAGGGGAACGGGGTCCGGGTCAGTCAGGAGTGAGGGGAACGGGGTCCGGGTCAGTGAGGAGTGAGGGGAACGGGGTCCGGGTCAGTCAGTAGAGAGGGGAACGGGGTCCGGGTCACTCAGGAGTGAGGGGAACGGGATCCGGGTCAGTCAGGAGTGAGGGGAACGGGGTCCGGGTCAGTCAGGAGTGAGGGGAACGGGGTCCGGGTCAGTCAGGAGTGAGGGGAACGAGGTCCGGGTCAGTCAGGAGTGAGGGGAACGGGGTCCGGGTCAGTCAGGAGAACAGGGAACGGGGTCCGGGTCAGTAAGGAGAACAGGGAAGGGGGTCCATGTCAGTCAGGAGTGAGGGGAACGGTGTCCGGGTCAGTCAGGAGTGAGGGGAACGCGGTCCGGGTCAGACAGGAGTGAGGGGAACGGGGTCCGGGTCAGTCAGGAGTGAGGGGAACGGGGTCCGGGTCAGTCAGGAGTGAGGGGAACGGGGTCCGGGTCAGTCAGGAGTGAGGGGAACGGGGTCCGGGTCAGTCAGGAGTGAGGGGAACGGGGTCCGGGTCAGTCAGGAGTGAGGGGAACGGGGTCCGGGTCAGTCAGGAGTGAGGGGAACGGGGTCATGGTCAGTCAGGAGTGAGGGGAACGGGGTCCGGGTGAGTTAGGAGTGAGGGGAACGGGGTCCGGGTCAGTCAGGAGTGAGGGGAACGGGGTCCGGGTCAGTCAGGAGTTAGGGTAACAGGGTCCGGGTCAGTCAGGAGTGAGGGGAACGGGGTCAGGGTCACTCAGGAGTGAGGGGAACGGGGTCCGGGTCAGTCAGGAGAACAGGGAACGGGGTCCGGGTGAGCCAGGAGTGAGGGGAACGGGGTCCGGGTCAGTCAGGAGTGAGGGGAACGTGGTCCGGGTCAGTCAGGAGTGAGGGGAACGGGGTCCGGGTCAGTCAGGTGTGAGGGGAACGGGGTCCGGGTCAGTCAGGAGTGAGGGGAACGGGGTCCGGGTCAGTCAGGAGTGAGGGGAACGGGGTCCGGGTCAGTCAGGAGAGAGGGGAACGGGGTGCGGGTCAGTCAGTTTTGAGGGGAACGGGGTCCGGGTCAGTCAGGAGTGAGGGGAACGGGGTCCGGGTCAGTCAGGAGTGAGGGGAACGGGGTCCGGGTCAGTCAGGAGAACAGGGAACGGGGTCCGGGTCAGTCAGGAGTGAGGGTGACGGGGTCCGGGTCAGTCAGGAGTGAGGGGATCGTGTTGCGGGTCAGTCAGGAGTGAGGGTGACGGGGTCCGGTTCAGTCAGGAGTGAGAGGAACGGTGTCCGGGTCAGTCAGGAGTGAGGGGAACGGGGTCCGGGTCAGTCAGGAGTGAGGGGAACGGGGTCCGGGTCAGTCAGGAGTGATGGGAACGGGGTCCGGGTCAGTCAGGAGTGAGGGTGACGGTGTCCGGGTCAGTCAGGAGAACAGGGAACGGGGTCCGGGTCAGTCAGGAGTGAGGGGAACGGGGTCCGGGTCAGTCAGGAGAACAGGGAACGGGGTCCGGGTCAGTCAGGAGTGAGGGGAACGGGTCCGGGACAGTCAGGAGTGAGGGGAACGGGTTCGGGGTCAGTCAGGAGTGAGAGGAACGGGGTCCGGGTCAGTCAGGAGTGAGGGCAACGGGTTCCGGGTCAGTCAGGAGTGAGGGGAACGGGGTCCGGGTCAGTCAGGAGTGAGAGGAACGGGGTCCGGATCAGTCAGGAGTGAGGGGAACGGGGTCCGGGTCAGTCAGGACTGAGGGGAACGGGGTCCGGGTCAGTCAGGAGTGAGGGGAACGGGGTCCGGGTTAGTCAGGAGTGAGGGGAACGGGGTCCGGGTCAGTCAGGAGTGAGGGGAACGGGCTCCGGGTCAGTCAGGACTGAGGGGAACGTGGTCCGGTTCAGTCAGGAGTGAGAGGAACGGGGTCCGGGTCAGTCAGGAGTGAGGGGAACGGGGTCTGGGCCAGTCAGGAGTGAGGGGAACGGGGTCCGGGTCAGTCAGGAGTGAGGGGAACGGGGTCTGGGTCAGTCAGGAGTGAGGGGAATGGGGTCCGGGTCAGTCAGGAAAACAGGGAACGGGGTCCGGGTCAGTCAGGAGTGAGGGGAACGGGGTCCGGGTCAGTCATGAGTGAGGGGAACGGGGTCCGGGTCAGTGAGGACTGAGGGGAACGGGGTCCGGGTCAGTCAGGAGTGAGGGGAACAGGGTCCGGGTCAGTCAGGAGTGAGGGGAACGGGGTCCGGGTCATTCAGGAGAACAGGGAACGGGGTCCTGGTCAGTCAGGAGAACAGGGAACGGGGTCCGGGTCAGTTAGGAGTGAGGGGAACAGGGTCCGGGTCAGTCAGGAGTGCGGGGAACGGGGTCCGGGTCAGTCAGGAGTGAGGGGAAAGGGGTCCGGGTCAGTTAGGAGTGAGGGGAACGGGGTCCGGGTCAGTCAGGAGTGCGGGGAACGGGGTCCGGGTCAGTCAGGAGTGAGGGGAACGGGGTCCGGGTTTTCAGGAGTGAGGGGAACGGGGTCCGGGTCAGTCAGGAGTGAGGGGAACGGGGTCCGGGTCAGTCAGGAGTGAGGGGAACAGGGTCCGGGTCAGTCAGGAGTGAGGGGAGCGGGGTCCGGGTCAGTCAGGAGTGACCTGAACGGGGTCCAGGTCAGTCAGGAATGAGGGGAACGGGTTCCGGTCAGTCAGGAGTGAGGGGAACGGGGTCCGGGTCAGTCAGGAGTGAGGGGAACGGGGTCCGGGTCAGTCAGGAGTGAGGGGAACGGGGTCCGTGTCAGTCAGGAGTGAGGGGAACGAGGTCCGGGTCAGTCAGGAGTGAGGGGAAAGGGGTCCGGGTCAGTCAGGAGTGAGGGGAACGGGGTCCGGGTCAGTCAGGAGTGAGGGGAACGGCATCCGTGTCAGTCAGGAGTGAGGGGAACGGGGTCCGGGTCACTCAGGAGTGAGGGGAACGGGTTCCGGGAGAGTCAGGAGTGAGGGGAACGGGGTCTGGGTCAGTCAGGAGTGAGGGGAACGGGGTCCGGGTCAGTCAGGAGTGAGGGGAACGGGGTCCGGGTCAGTCAGGAGTGAGGGGAACGGGGTCCGGGTCAGTCAGGAGTGAGGGGAACGGGGTCCGGGTCAGTCAGGAGAACAGGGAACGGGGTCCGTGTCAGTCAGCAGTGAGTGGAACGGGGTCCGGGTCAGTCAGGAGTGAGGGGAACGCGGTCCGTGTCAGTCATGAGTGAGGGGAACGGGGTCCGGGTCAGTCAGGCGTGAGGGGAACGGGGTCCGGGTCAGTCAGGAGTGAGGGGAACGGGGTCCGGGTCAGTCAGGAGTGAGAGGAACGGGGTCCGGGTCAGTCAGGAGTGAGGGGAACGGGGTCCGGGTCAGTCAGGAGTGAGGGGAACGGGGTCTGGGTCAGTCAGGAGTGAGGGGAACTGGGTCCGGGTCAGTCAGGAGTGAGGGGATCGGGGTCCGGGTCAGTCAGGAGTGAGGGGAACGGGGTCCGGGTCAGTCAGGAGTGAGGGGAACGGGGTCCGGGTCAGTCAGGAGTGAGGGTGACGGGGTCCGGGTCAGTCAGGAGTGAGGGGAACGTGGTCCGGGTCAGTCAGGAATGAGGGTGACGGGGTCCGGGTCAGTCAGGAGTGAGGGGCACGGGGTCCGGGTCAGTCAGGAGTGAGGGGAACGGGGTCCGGGTCAGTCAGGAGTGAGGGGAACGGGGTCCGGGTCAGTCAGGAGTGAGGGGAACGGGGTCCGGGTCAGTCAGGAGTGTGGGGAACGGGGTCCGGGTCAGTCAGGAGTGAGGGGAACGGGGTCCGGGTCAGTCAGGAGTGCGGGGAACGGGGTCCGGGTCAGTCAGGAGTGAGGGGAACGGGGTCCGGGTCAGTCAGGTGTGAGGGGAACGGGGTCCGGGTCAGTCAGGAGTGAGGGGAACGGGGTCCGGGTCAGTCAGGAGTGAGGGGAACGGGGTCCGGGTCAGTCAGGAGAGAGGGGAACGGGGTGCGGGTCAGTCAGGTTTGAGGGGAACGGGGTCCGGGTCAGTCAGGAGTGAGGGGAACGGGGTCCGGGTCAGTCAGGAGTGAGGGGAACGGGGTCCGGGTCAGTCAGGAGAACAGGGAACGGGGTCCGGGTCAGTCAGGAGTGAGGGTGACGGGGTCCGGGTCAGTCAGGAGTGAGGGGATCGTGGTGCGGGTCAGTCAGGAGTGAGGGTGACGGGGTCCGGTTCAGTCAGGAGTGAGAGGAACGGGGTCCGGGTCAGTCAGGAGTGAGGGGAACCGGGTCCGGGTCAGTCAGGAGTGAGGGGAACGGGGTCCGGGTCAGTCAGGAGTGAGGGAAACGGGGTCCGGGTCAGTCAGGAGTGAGGGTGACGGGGTCCGGGTCAGTCAGGAGAACAGGGAACGGGGTCCGGGTCTGTCAGGAGTGAGGAGAACGGGGTCCGGGTCAGTCAGGAGAACAGGGAACGGGGTCCGGGTCTGTCAGGAGTGAGGGGAACGGGGTCCGTGTCAGTCAGGAGTGAGGGGAACGGGGTCCGGGTCAGTCAGGAGTGAGGGGAACGGGGTCTGGGTCAGTCAGGTGTTAGGGGAACGGGGTCCGGGTCAGTCAGGAGTGAGAGGAACGGGGTCCGGGTCAGTCAGGAGTGAGGGGAACGGGGTCCGGGTCAGTCAGGAGTGAGGGGAACGGTGTCCGGGTCAGTCAGGAGTGAGGGGAACGGGGTCCGGGTCAGTGAGGACTGAGGGGAACGGGGTCCGGGTCAGTCAGGAGAGAGGGGAACGGGGTCCGGGTCAGTCAGAAGTGAGGGGAACGGGGTCCGGGTCAGTCAGGAGTGAGGGGAACGGGGTCCGGGTCAGTCAGGAGTGAGGGTTACGGGGTCCGGGTCATCAGGAGTGAGGGGATCGTGGTGCGGGTCAGTCAGGAGTGAAGGTGACGGGGTCCGGGTCAGTCAGGAGTGAGAGGAACGGGATCCGGGTCAGTCAGGAGTGAGGGGAACGGGGTCCGGGTCAGTCAGGAGTGAGGGGAACGGGGTCCGGGTCAGTCAGGAGTGAGGGGAACGGGGTCCGGGTCAGTCAGGAGTGAGGGGAACGGGGTCCGGGTCAGTCAGGAGAACAGGGAACGGGGTCCGGGTCACTCAGGAGAGAGGGGAACGGGGTCCGGGTCAGTCAGGAGTGAGGGGAACGGGGTCCGGGTCAGTGAGGAGTGAGGGGAACGGGGTCCGGGTCAGTCAGTAGAGAGGGGAACGGGGTCCGGGTCACTCAGGAGTGAGGGGAACGGGATCCGGGTCAGTCAGGAGTGAGGGGAACGGGGTCCGGGTCAGTCAGGAGTGAGGGGAACGGGGTCCGGGTCAGTCAGGAGTGAGGGGAACGAGGTCCGGGTCAGTCAGGAGTGAGGGGAACGGGGTCCGGGTCAGTCAGGAGAACAGGGAACGGGGTCCGGGTCAGTAAGGAGAACAGGGAAGGGGGTCCATGTCAGTCAGGAGTGAGGGGAACGCGGTCCGGGTCAGACAGGAGTGAGGGGAACGCGGTCCGGGTCAGACAGGAGTGAGGGGAACGGGGTCCGGGTCAGTCAGGAGTGAGGGGAACGGGGTCCGGGTCAGTCAGGAGTGAGGGGAACGGGGTCCGGGTCAGTCAGGAGTGAGGGGAACGGGGTCCGGGTCAGTCAGGAGTGAGGGGAACGGGGTCCGGGTCAGTCAGGAGTGAGGGGAACGGGGTCCGGGTCAGTCAGGAGTGAGGGGAACGGGGTCATGGTCAGTCAGGAGTGAGGGGAACGGGGTCCGGGTGAGTTAGGAGTGAGGGGAACGGGGTCCGGGTCAGTCAGGAGTGAGGGGAACGGGGTCCGGGTCAGTCAGGAGTTAGGGTAACAGGGTCCGGGTCAGTCAGGAGTGAGGGGAACGGGGTCAGGGTCACTCAGGAGTGAGGGGAACGGGGTCCGGGTCAGTCAGGAGTGTGGGGAACGGGGTCCGGGTGAGCCAGGAGTGAGGGGAACGGGGTCCGGGTCAGTCAGGAGTGAGGGGAACGTGGTCCGGGTCAGTCAGGAGTGAGGGGAACGGGGTCCGGGTCAGTCAGGTGTGAGGGGAACGGGGTCCGGGTCAGTCAGGAGTGAGGGGAACGGGGTCCGGGTCAGTCAGGAGTGAGGGGAACGGGGTCCGGGTCAGTCAGGAGAGAGGGGAACGGGGTGCGGGTCAGTCAGTTTTGAGGGGAACGGGGTCCGGGTCAGTCAGGAGTGAGGGGAACGGGGTCCGGGTCAGTCAGGAGTGAGGGGAACGGGGTCCGGGTCAGTCAGGAGAACAGGGAACGGGGTCCGGGTCAGTCAGGAGTGAGGGTGACGGGGTCCGGGTCAGTCAGGAGTGAGGGGATCGTGTTGCGGGTCAGTCAGGAGTGAGGGTGACGGGGTCCGGTTCAGTCAGGAGTGAGAGGAACGGTGTCCGGGTCAGTCAGGAGTGAGGGGAACGGGGTCCGGGTCAGTCAGGAGTGAGGGGAACGGGGTCCGGGTCAGTCAGGAGTGATGGGAACGGGGTCCGGGTCAGTCAGGAGTGAGGGTGACGGTGTCCGGGTCAGTCAGGAGAACAGGGAACGGGGTCCGGGTCAGTCAGGAGTGAGGGGAACGGGGTCCGGGTCAGTCAGGAGAACAGGGAACGGGGTCCGGGTCAGTCAGGAGTGAGGGGAACGGGTCCGGGTCAGTCAGGAGTGAGGGGAACGGGTTCGGGGTCAGTCAGGAGTGAGAGGAACGGGGTCCGGGTCAGTCAGGAGTGAGGGGAACGGGTTCCGGGTCAGTCAGGAGTGAGGGGAACGGGGTCCGGGTCAGTCAGGAGTGAGGGGAACGGGGTCCGGGTCAGTCAGGAGTGAGGGGAACGGGGTCCGGGTCAGTCAGGACTGAGGGGAACGGGGTCCGGGTCAGTCAGGAGTGAGGGGAAAGGGGTCCGGGTCAGTCAGGAGTGAGGGGAACGGGGTCCGGGTCAGTCAGGAGTGAGGGGAACGGGGTCCGGGTCAGTCAGGAGAGAGGGGAACGGGGTGCGGGTCAGTCAGGTTTGAGGGGAACGGGGTCCGGGTCAGACAGGAGTGAGGGGAACGGGGTCCGGGTCAGTCAGGAGAACAGGGAACGGGGTCCGGGTCAGTCAGGAGTGAGGGTGACGGGGTCCGGGTCAGTCAGGAGTGAGGGGATCGTGGTGCGGGTCAGTCAGGAGTGAGGGTGACGGGGTCCGGTTCAGTCAGGAGTGAGAGGAACGGGGTCCGGGTCAGTCAGGAGTGAGGGGAACGGGGTCCGGGTCAGTCAGGAGTGAGGGGAACGGGGTCCGGGTCAGTCAGGAGTGAGGGGAACGGGGTCCGGGTCAGTCAGGAGTGAGGGTGACGGGGTCCGGGTCAGTCAGGAGAACAGGGAACGGGGTCCGGGTCAGTCAGGAGTGAGGGGAACGGGGTCCGGGTCAGTCAGGAGAACAGGGAACGGGGTCCGGGTCAGTCAGGAGTGAGGGGAACGGGGTCCGGTTCACTAAGGAGTGAGGGGAACGGGGTCCGGGTCAGTCAGGAGTGAGAGGAACGGGGTCCGGGTCAGTCAGGAGTGAGGGGAACGGGGTCCGGGTCAGTCAGGAGTGAGGGGAACGGGGTCTGGGTCAGTCAGGAGTGAGGGGAACTGGGTCCGGGTCAGTCAGGAGTGAGGGGATCGGGGTCCGGGTCAGTCAGGAGTGAGGGGAACGGGGTCCGGGTCAGTCAGGAGTGAGGGGAACGGGGTCCGGGTCAGTCAGGAGTGAGGGTGACGGGGTCCGGGTCAGTCAGGAGTGAGGGGAACGTGGTCCGGGTCAGTCAGGAATGAGGGTGACGGGGTCCGGGTCAGTCAGGAGTGAGGGGCACGGGGTCCGGGTCAGTCAGGAGTGAGGGGAACGGGGTCCGGGTCAGTCAGGAGTGAGGGGAACGGGGTCCGGGTCAGTCAGGAGTGAGGGGAACGGGGTCCGGGTCAGTCAGGAGTGTGGGGAACGGGGTCCGGGTCAGTCAGGAGTGAGGGGAACGGGGTCCGGGTCAGTCAGGAGTGCGGGGAACGGGGTCCGGGTCAGTCAGGAGTGAGGGGAACGGGGTCCGGGTCAGTCAGGTGTGAGGGGAACGGGGTCCGGGTCAGTCAGGAGTGAGGGGAACGGGGTCCGGGTCAGTCAGGAGTGAGGGGAACGGGGTCCGGGTCAGTCAGGAGAGAGGGGAACGGGGTGCGGGTCAGTCAGGTTTGAGGGGAACGGGGTCCGGGTCAGTCAGGAGTGAGGGGAACGGGGTCCGGGTCAGTCAGGAGTGAGGGGAACGGGGTCCGGGTCAGTCAGGAGAACAGGGAACGGGGTCCGGGTCAGTCAGGAGTGAGGGTGACGGGGTCCGGGTCAGTCAGGAGTGAGGGGATCGTGGTGCGGGTCAGTCAGGAGTGAGGGTGACGGGGTCCGGTTCAGTCAGGAGTGAGAGGAACGGGGTCCGGGTCAGTCAGGAGTGAGGGGAACCGGGTCCGGGTCAGTCAGGAGTGAGGGGAACGGGGTCCGGGTCAGTCAGGAGTGAGGGAAACGGGGTCCGGGTCAGTCAGGAGTGAGGGTGACGGGGTCCGGGTCAGTCAGGAGAACAGGGAACGGGGTCCGGGTCTGTCAGGAGTGAGGAGAACGGGGTCCGGGTCAGTCAGGAGAACAGGGAACGGGGTCCGGGTCTGTCAGGAGTGAGGGGAACGGGGTCCGTGTCAGTCAGGAGTGAGGGGAACGGGGTCCGGGTCAGTCAGGAGTGAGGGGAACGGGGTCTGGGTCAGTCAGGTGTTAGGGGAACGGGGTCCGGGTCAGTCAGGAGTGAGAGGAACGGGGTCCGGGTCAGTCAGGAGTGAGGGGAACGGGGTCCGGGTCAGTCAGGAGTGAGGGGAACGGTGTCCGGGTCAGTCAGGAGTGAGGGGAACGGGGTCCGGGTCAGTGAGGACTGAGGGGAACGGGGTCCGGGTCAGTCAGGAGAGAGGGGAACGGGGTCCGGGTCAGTCAGAAGTGAGGGGAACGGGGTCCGGGTCAGTCAGGAGTGAGGGGAACGGGGTCCGGGTCAGTCAGGAGTGAGGGTTACGGGGTCCGGGTCATCAGGAGTGAGGGGATCGTGGTGCGGGTCAGTCAGGAGTGAAGGTGACGGGGTCCGGGTCAGTCAGGAGTGAGAGGAACGGGATCCGGGTCAGTCAGGAGTGAGGGGAACGGGGTCCGGGTCAGTCAGGAGTGAGGGGAACGGGGTCCGGGTCAGTCAGGAGTGAGGGGAACGGGGTCCGGGTCAGTCAGGAGTGAGGGGAACGGGGTCCGGGTCAGTCAGGAGAACAGGGAACGGGGTCCGGGTCACTCAGGAGAGAGGGGAACGGGGTCCGGGTCAGTCAGGAGTGAGGGGAACGGGGTCCGGGTCAGTGAGGAGTGAGGGGAACGGGGTCCGGGTCAGTCAGTAGAGAGGGGAACGGGGTCCGGGTCACTCAGGAGTGAGGGGAACGGGATCCGGGTCAGTCAGGAGTGAGGGGAACGGGGTCCGGGTCAGTCAGGAGTGAGGGGAACGGGGTCCGGGTCAGTCAGGAGTGAGGGGAACGAGGTCCGGGTCAGTCAGGAGTGAGGGGAACGGGGTCCGGGTCAGTCAGGAGAACAGGGAACGGGGTCCGGGTCAGTAAGGAGAACAGGGAAGGGGGTCCATGTCAGTCAGGAGTGAGGGGAACGCGGTCCGGGTCAGACAGGAGTGAGGGGAACGCGGTCCGGGTCAGACAGGAGTGAGGGGAACGGGGTCCGGGTCAGTCAGGAGTGAGGGGAACGGGGTCCGGGTCAGTCAGGAGTGAGGGGAACGGGGTCCGGGTCAGTCAGGAGTGAGGGGAACGGGGTCCGGGTCAGTCAGGAGTGAGGGGAACGGGGTCCGGGTCAGTCAGGAGTGAGGGGAACGGGGTCCGGGTCAGTCAGGAGTGAGGGGAACGGGGTCATGGTCAGTCAGGAGTGAGGGGAACGGGGTCCGGGTGAGTTAGGAGTGAGGGGAACGGGGTCCGGGTCAGTCAGGAGTGAGGGGAACGGGGTCCGGGTCAGTCAGGAGTTAGGGTAACAGGGTCCGGGTCAGTCAGGAGTGAGGGGAACGGGGTCAGGGTCACTCAGGAGTGAGGGGAACGGGGTCCGGGTCAGTCAGGAGTGTGGGGAACGGGGTCCGGGTGAGCCAGGAGTGAGGGGAACGGGGTCCGGGTCAGTCAGGAGTGAGGGGAACGTGGTCCGGGTCAGTCAGGAGTGAGGGGAACGGGGTCCGGGTCAGTCAGGTGTGAGGGGAACGGGGTCCGGGTCAGTCAGGAGTGAGGGGAACGGGGTCCGGGTCAGTCAGGAGTGAGGGGAACGGGGTCCGGGTCAGTCAGGAGAGAGGGGAACGGGGTGCGGGTCAGTCAGTTTTGAGGGGAACGGGGTCCGGGTCAGTCAGGAGTGAGGGGAACGGGGTCCGGGTCAGTCAGGAGTGAGGGGAACGGGGTCCGGGTCAGTCAGGAGAACAGGGAACGGGGTCCGGGTCAGTCAGGAGTGAGGGTGACGGGGTCCGGGTCAGTCAGGAGTGAGGGGATCGTGTTGCGGGTCAGTCAGGAGTGAGGGTGACGGGGTCCGGTTCAGTCAGGAGTGAGAGGAACGGTGTCCGGGTCAGTCAGGAGTGAGGGGAACGGGGTCCGGGTCAGTCAGGAGTGAGGGGAACGGGGTCCGGGTCAGTCAGGAGTGATGGGAACGGGGTCCGGGTCAGTCAGGAGTGAGGGTGACGGTGTCCGGGTCAGTCAGGAGAACAGGGAACGGGGTCCGGGTCAGTCAGGAGTGAGGGGAACGGGGTCCGGGTCAGTCAGGAGAACAGGGAACGGGGTCCGGGTCAGTCAGGAGTGAGGGGAACGGGTCCGGGTCAGTCAGGAGTGAGGGGAACGGGTTCGGGGTCAGTCAGGAGTGAGAGGAACGGGGTCCGGGTCAGTCAGGAGTGAGGGGAACGGGTTCCGGGTCAGTCAGGAGTGAGGGGAACGGGGTCCGGGTCAGTCAGGAGTGAGGGGAACGGGGTCCGGGTCAGTCAGGAGTGAGGGGAACGGGGTCCGGGTCAGTCAGGACTGAGGGGAACGGGGTCCGGGTCAGTCAGGAGTGAGGGGAAAGGGGTCCGGGTCAGTCAGGAGTGAGGGGAACGGGGTCCGGGTCAGTCAGGAGTGAGGGGAACGGGGTCCGGGTCAGTCAGGAGAGAGGGGAACGGGGTGCGGGTCAGTCAGGTTTGAGGGGAACGGGGTCCGGGTCAGACAGGAGTGAGGGGAACGGGGTCCGGGTCAGTCAGGAGAACAGGGAACGGGGTCCGGGTCAGTCAGGAGTGAGGGTGACGGGGTCCGGGTCAGTCAGGAGTGAGGGGATCGTGGTGCGGGTCAGTCAGGAGTGAGGGTGACGGGGTCCGGTTCAGTCAGGAGTGAGAGGAACGGGGTCCGGGTCAGTCAGGAGTGAGGGGAACGGGGTCCGGGTCAGTCAGGAGTGAGGGGAACGGGGTCCGGGTCAGTCAGGAGTGAGGGGAACGGGGTCCGGGTCAGTCAGGAGTGAGGGTGACGGGGTCCGGGTCAGTCAGGAGAACAGGGAACGGGGTCCGGGTCAGTCAGGAGTGAGGGGAACGGGGTCCGGGTCAGTCAGGAGAACAGGGAACGGGGTCCGGGTCAGTCAGGAGTGAGGGGAACGGGGTCCGGTTCACTAAGGAGTGAGGGGAACGGGGTCCGGGTCAGTCAGGAGAACAGGGAACGGGGTCCGGGTCAGTCAGGAGTGAGGGGAACGGGGTCCGGGTCAGTCAGGAGTGAGGGGATCGGGGTCCGGGTCAGTCAGGAGTGAGGGAAACAGGGTCCGGGTCAGTCAGGAGTGAGGGGAACGGGGTCCTGGTCAGTCAGGAGTGAGAGGAACGGGTCCGGGTCAGTCAGGAGTGAGGGGAACGGGGTCCGGGTCAGTCAGGAGTGAGGGGAACGGGGACCGGGTCAGTGAAGAGTGAGAGGAACGGGGTCCGGGTCAGTCAGGAGTGACGGGAACGGGGTCCGGGTCAGTCAGGAGTGAGGGGAACGGGGTCCGGGTCAGTCAGGATTGAGGTGAATGTGGTCCGGGTCAGTCAGGAGTGAGGGGAACGGGGTCCGCGTCAGTCAGGAGGGAGGGGAACGGGGTCCGGGTCAGTCAGGATTGAGGGGAAAGGGGTCCGGGTCAGTCAGGAGTGAGGTGAACGGGGTCCGGGTCAGTCTGGAGTGAGGGGAACGGGGTCCGGGTCAGTCAGGAGAACAGGGAACGGGGTCCGGGTCAGTCAAGAGTGAGGGGAACGGGGTCCGGGTCAGTCAGGAGTGAGGGGAACTGGGTCCGGGTCACTCAGGAGTGAGGGGAACGGGGTCCGGGTCAGTCAGGAGTGAGGGGAACGGGGTCCGGGTCAGTCAGGAGTGAGGGGAACGGGGTCCGGGTCAGTCAGGAGTGAGGGGAACGGGGTCCGGGTCAGTCAGGAGTGAGGGTGACGGTGTCCGGGTCAGTCAGGAGAACAGGGAACGGGGTCCGGGTCAGTCAGGAGTGAGGGGAACGGGGTCCGGGTCAGTCAGGAGAACAGGGAACGGGGTCCGGGTCAGTCAGGAGTGAGGGGAACGGGGTCCGTGTCAGTCAGGAGTGAGGGGAACGGGGTCCGGGTCAGTCAGGAGTGAGGGGAACGGGGTCTGGGTCAGTCAGGTGTGAGGGGAACGGGGTCCGGGTCAGTCAGGAGTGAGAGGAACGGGGTCCGGGTCAGTCAGGAGTGAGGGGAACGGGGTCCGGGTCAGTCAGGTGTGAGGGGAACGGGGTCCGGGTCAGTCAGGAGTGAGGGGAACGGGGTCCAGGTCAGTGAGGAGTGAGGGGAACGGGGTCCGGGTCAGTCAGGAGAGAGGGGAACGGGGTCCGGGTCAGTCAGAAGTGAGGGGAACGGGGTCCGGGTCAGTCAGGAGTGAGGGGAACGGGGTCCGGGTCAGTCAGGAGTGAGGGTGACGGGGTCCGGGTCAGTCAGGAGTGAGGGGATCGTGGTGCGGGTCAGTCAGGAGTGAGGGTGACGGGGTCCGGGTCAGTCAGGAGTGAGAGGTACGGGGTCCGGGTCAGACAGGAGTGAGGGGAACGGGGTCCGGGTCAGTCAGGAGTGAGGGGAACGGGGTCCGGGTCAGTCAGGAGTGAGAGGAACGGGGTCCGGGTCAGTCAGGAGTGAGGGGTACGGGGTCCGGGTCAGTCAGGAAAACAGGGAACGGGGTCCGGGTCAGTCAGGAGTGAAGTGAACGGGGTCCGGGTCAGTCAGGAGTGAGGCTAACGGGGTCCGGGTCAGTCAGGAGTGAGAGGAACGGGGTCCGGGTAGGTCAGGAGTGAGGAGAACGGGGTCCGGGTCAGTCAGGAGTGAGGGGAACGGGGTCCGGGTCAGTCAGGAGTGAGAGGAACGGGGTCCGGATCAGTCAGGAGTGAGGGGAACGGGGTCCGGTTCAGTCAGGAGTGAGGGGAAGGGGTCCGGGTCAGTCAGGAGTGAGGGGAACGGGGTCCGGGTCAGTCAGGAGAACAGGGAACGGGGTCCGGGTCAGTCAGGAGTGAGGGGAACGGGGTCCGGGTCAGTCAGGAGAACAGGGAACGGGGTCCGGGTCACACAGGAGTGAGGGGAACGGGGTCCGGGTCAGTCAGGAGTGAGATGAACGGGGTCCGGGTCACTCAGGAGTGAGGGGAACGGGGTCCGGGTCAGTCAGGAGTTAGGGGAACAGGGTCTGGGTCAGTCAGGAGTGAGGGGAACGGGGTCCGGGTCAGTAAGGAGTGAGGGGAACGGGGTCCGTGTCAGTCAGGAGAAGGGGAACGGGGTCTGGATCAGTCAGGAGTGAGGGGAACGGTGTCCGGGTCAGTCAGGAGTGAGGGGAACGGGGTCCGGGTCAGTCAGGAGTGAGAGGAACGGGGTCCGGGTCAGTCAGGAATGAGGGGAACGGGGTCCGGGTCAGTCAGGAGTGAGGGTGATGAGGTCCGTGTCAGTCAGGAGTGAGGGGAACGGGGTCCGGGTCACTCAGGAGAGAGGGGAACGGGGTCCGGGTCAGTCAGGAGTGAGGGGAACGGGGTCCGGGTAAGTGAGGAGTGAGGGGAACGGGGTCCGGGTCAGTCAGTAGAGAGGGGAACGGGGTCCGGGTCACTCAGGAGTGAGGGGAACGGGTTCCGGGTCAGTCAGGAGTGAGGGGAACGGTGTCCGGGTCAGTCAGGAGTAGGGGAACGGGGTCCGGGTCAGTCAGGAGTGAGGGGAACGGGGTCCGGGTCAGTCAGGAGTGAGGGTAACGGGGTCCGGGTCAGTCAGGAGAACAGGGAACGGGGTCCGGGTCAGTAAGGAGAACAGGGAACGGGGTCCATGTCAGTCAGGAGTGAGGGGAACGGGGTCCGGGTCAGTCAGGAGTGAGGGGAACGGTGTCCGGGTCAGTCAGGAGTGAGGGGAACGGGGTCCGGGTCAGTCAGGAGTGAGGGGAACGGGGTCCGGGTCAGTCAGGAGTGAGGGGAACGGGGTCCGGGTCAGTCAGGAGTGAGGGGAACGGGGTCCGGGTCAGTCAGGAGTGAGGGGAACGGGGTCCGGGTCAGTCAGGAGTGAGGGGAACGGGGTCCGGGTCAGTCAGGAGTGAGGGGAACGGGGTCCTGGTCAGTCAGGAGTGAGGGGAACGGGGTCCGGGTGAGTTAGGAGTGAGGGGGAACGGGGTCCGGGTCAGTCAGGAGTGAGGGGAACGGGGTCCGGGTCAGTCAGGAGTTAGGGTAACGGGGTCCAGGTCAGTCAGGAGTGAGGTGAACGGGGTCCGGGGCAGTCAGGAGAACAGGGAACTGGGTCCGGGTCAGTCAGGAGTGAGGGGAACGGGGTCCGGGTCAGTAAGGGGTGAGCGGAACGGGGTCCGGGTCAGTCAGGAGGGAGAGAAACGGGGTCCGGGTCAGTCAGGAGTGAGGGGAACGGGGTCCGGGTCAGTCAGGAGTGAGGGAGACGGGGTCCGGGTCAGTCACGAGACAGGGGAACGGGGTCGGGGTCACTCAGGAGTGAGGGGAACGGGGTCCGGGTCAGGCAGGAGTGAGGGGAACGGGGTCCGGGTCAGTCAGGAGTGAGGGGAACGGGGTCCGTGTCAGTCAGGAGTGAGGAGAACGGGGTCCGGGTCAGTCAGGAGTGAGGGGAACGGGGTCCGGGTCAGTCAGGAGAACAGGGAACGGGGTCCGGGTCAGTCAGGAGTGAGGGGAACGGGGTCCGGGTCACTCAGGAGTGAGGGGAACGGGGTCCGGGTCAGTCAGGAGAACAGGGAACGGGGTCCGGGTCAGTCAGGAGTGAGGGGAACGTGGTCCGGGTCAGTCAGGAATGAGGGTGACGGGGTCCGGGTCAGTCAGGAGTGAGGGGCACGGGGTCCGGGTCAGTCAGGAGTGAGGGGAACGGGGTCCGGGTCAGTCAGGAGTGAGGGGAACGGGGTCCGGGTCATTCAGGAGTGAGGGGAACGGGGTCCGGGTCAGTCAGGAGTGTGGGGAACGGGGTCCGGGTCAGCCAGGAGTGAGGGGAACGGGGTCCGGGTCAGTCAGGAGTGAGGGGAACGGGGTCCGGGTCAGTCAGGAGTGAGGGGAACGGGGTCCGGGTCAGTCAGGTGTGAGGGGAACGGGGTCCGGGTCAGTCAGGAGTGAGGGGAACGGGGTCCGGGTCAGTCAGGAGTGAGGGGAACGGGGTCCGGGTCAGTCAGGAGTGAGGGGAACGGGGTCCGGGTCAGTCAGGAGAGAGGGTAACGGGGTGCGGGTCAGTCAGGTTTGAGGGGAACGGGGTCCGGGTCAGTCAGGAGTGAGGGGAACGGGGTCCGGGTCAGTCAGGAGAACAGGGAACGGGGTCCGGGTCAGTCAGGAGTGAGGGTGACGGGGTCCGGGTCAGTCAGGAGTGAGGGGATCGTGGTGCGGGTCAGTCAGGAGTGAGGGTGACGGGGTCCGGTTCAGTCAGGAGTGAGAGGAACGGGGTCCGGGTCAGTCAGGAGTGAGGGGAACGGGGTCCGGGTCAGTCAGGAGTGAGGGGAACGGGGTCCGGGTCAGTCAGGAGTGAGAGGAACGGGGTCCGGGTCAGTCAGGTGTGAGGGTGACGGAGTCCGGGACAGTCAGGAGTGAGGGGAACGGGGTCCGGGTCAGTCAGGAGTGAGGGGAACAAGGTCCGGGTCAGTCAGGAGTGAGGGGAACGGGGTCCGGGTCAGTCAGGAGTGAGGGGAACGGGGACCGGGTCAGTCAGGAGTGAGGGGAACGGTGTCCGGGTCACTCAGGAGTGAGGGGAACGGTGTCCGGGTCACTCAGGAGTGAGGGGAACGGGGTCCGGGTCAGTCAGAAGTGAGGGGAACGGGGTCCGGGTCAGTCAAGAGAACAGGGAACGGGGTCCGGATCAGTCAGGAGTGAGGGGAACGGGGTCCGGGTCAGTCAGGAGAACAGGGAACGGGGTCCGGGTCAGTCAGGAGTGAGGGGAACGGGGTCCGGGTCAGTCAGGAGTGAGGGGAACGGGGTCCGGGTCAGTCAGGAGTGAGGTGAACGGGGTCCGGGTCAGTCTGGAGTGAGGGGAACGGGGTTCGTGTCAGTCAGGTGTGAGGGGAATGGGGTCCGGGTCAGTCAGGAGAGAGGGTGACGGGGTCCGGGTCAGTCAGGAGTGAGGGGTTCGGGGTCCGGGTCAGGCAGGAGTGAGGGTGACGGGGTCCGGGTCAGTCAGGAGTGAGGGGCACGGGGACCGGGTCATTCAGGATTGAGGGGAACGGGTTCCGGGTGAGTCAGGAGTGAGTTGAACGGGGTCCGGGTCAGTCAGGAGTGAGGGGAACGGGGTCCGGGTCAGTCAGGAGTGAGAGGAACGGGGTCCGGATCAGTCAGGAGTGAGGGGAACGGGGTCCGGGTCAGTCAGGAGTGAGGGGAACGGGGTCGGGGTCAGTCAGGAGTGAGGGGAACGGGGTCCGGGTCAGTCAGGAGTGAGAGGAACGGGGTCAGGGTCAGTCAGGAGTGAGGGGAACGGGGTCCGGGTCAGTCAGGAGTGAGGGCAACGGGGTCCGGGTCAGTCAGGAGTGAGGGGAACGGGGTCCGGGTCAGTCAGGAGTGAGGGTGACGGGGTCCGGTTCAGTCAGGAGAACAGGGAACGGGGTCCGGGTCAGTCAGGAGTGAGGGGAACGGGGTCCGGGTCAGTCAGGAGAACAGGGAACGGGGTCCGGGTCAGTCAGGAGTGAGGGGAACGGGGTCCGGGTCACTCAGGAGTGAGGGGAACGGGGTCCGGGTCAGTCAGGAGAACAGGGAACGGGGTCCGGGTCAGTCAGGAGTGAGGGGAACGGGGTCCGGGTCAGTCAGGAGTGAGGGGATCGGGGTCCGGGTCAGTCAGGAGTGAGGGGAATTGGGTCCGGGTCAGTCAGGAGTGAGGGGAACGGGGTCCGGGTCAGTCAGGAGTGAGGGTGACGGGGTCCGGGTCAGTCAGAAGTGAGGGGGACGTGGCCCGGGTCAGTCAGGAATGAGGGTGACGGGGTCCGGGTCAGTCAGGAGTGAGGGGCACGGGGTCTGGGTCACTCAGGAGTGAGGGGAACGGGGACCGGGTCAGTGAAGAGTGAGAGGAACGGGGTCCGGGTCAGTCAGGAGTGAGGGGAACGGGGTCCGGGTCAGTCAGGATTGAGGGGAACGGGGTCCGGGTCAGTCAGGAGTGAGGGGAACGGGGTCCGGGTCAGTCAGGAGTGAGGGGAACGGGGTCCGGGTCAGTCAGGATTGAGGGGAACGGGGACGGGTCAGTCAGGAGTGAGGTGAAAGGGGTCCGGGTCAGTCTGGAGTGAGGGGAACGGGGTCCGGGTCAGTCAGGAGAACAGGGAACGGGGTCCGGGTCAGTCAGGAGTGAGGGGAACGGGGTCCGGGTCAGTCAGGAGTGAGGGGAACGGGGTCCGGGTCACTCAGGAGTGAGGGGAACGGGGTCCGGGTCAGTCAGGAGTGAGGGGAACGGGGTCCAGCTCAGTTCAGGAGTGAGGGTGATGGGGTCCGGGTCAGTCAGGAGTGAGGGGAACGGGGTCCGGGTCAGTCAGGAGTGAGGTTGACGGAGTCCGGGTCAGTCAGGAGTGAGGTTGACCGAGTCCGGGTCAGTCAGGAGTGAGGGGAACGGGGTCCGGTTCAGTCAGGAGTGAGGGGAACGGGGTCCGGGTCAGTCAGGAGTGAGGGGAACGGGGTCTGGGTCAGTCTGGAGTGAGTGGAACGGGGTCCGGGTCAGTCAGGAGTGAGGGTGACGGGGTCCGGGTCAGTCAGGAGTGAGGGGAACGGGGTCCGGGTCAGTCAGGAGTGAGGTTGACGGAGTCCGGGTCAGTCAGGAGTGAGGGGAACGGGGTCAGGGTCACTCAAGAGTGAGGGGTACGGGGTCCGGGTCAGTCAGGAGTGAGGGGAACGGGGTCCGCGTCAGTCAGGAGTGAGGGGAACGGGGTCCGGGTCAGTCAGGAGTGAGGGGAACGGGGTCCGGGTCAGTCAGGAGTGAGGGGAACGGGGTCCGGGTCAGTCAGGAGTGAGGGGAACGGGGTCCGGGTGAGTCAGGAGTGAGGGGAACGGGGTCCGGGTCAGTCAGGAGTGAGGGGAACGGGATCCGAATCGGTCAGGAGTGAGGGGAACGGGGTCCGGGTCAGTCAGGAGTGAGGGGAACGGGGTCCGGGTCAGTCAGGAGTGAGGGGAAAGGGCTCCGGGTCAGTCAGGAGTGAAGGGTACGGGCTCTGGGTCAGTCAGGAGTGAGAGGAACGGGGTCTGGGTCAGTCTGGAGTGAGCGGAACGGGGTCCAGTTCAGTCAGGAGTGAGGGGAACGGGGTCCAGGTCAGTCAGGAGTGAGAGGAACGGGGTCCGGGTCAGTCAGGTGTGAGGGTGACGGAGTCCGGGTCAGTCAGGAGTGAGGGGAACGGGGTCCGGGTCAGTCAGGAGTGAGGGGAACGGGGTCCGGGTCAGTCAGGAGTGAGGGGAACGGGGTCCGGGTCAGTCAGGAGTGAGGGGAACGGGGTCCGGGTCAGTCAGGAGTGAGGGGAACGGTGTCCAGGTCAGTCAGGAGTGAGGGGAACGGTGTCCGGGTCAGTCAGGAGTGAGGGGAACGGGGTCCGGGTCAGTCAGAAGTGAGGGGAACGGGGTCCGGGTCAGTCAGGAGAACAGGGAACGGGGTCCGTGTCAGACAGGAGTGAGGGGAACGGGGTCCGGGTCAGTCAGGAGAACAGGGAACGGGGTCCGGGTCAGTCAGGAGTGAGGGGAACGGGGTCCGGGTCAGTCAGGAGTGAGGGGAACGGGCTCCGGGTCAGTCAGGAGTGAGGGGAACGGGGTCCGGGTCAGTCTGGAGTGAGGGGAACGGGGTTCGTGTCAGTCAGGAGTGAGGGGAATGGGGTCCGGGTCAGTCAGGAGAGAGGGTGACGGGGTCCGGGTCAGTCAGGAGTGAGGGGATCGGGGTCCGGGTCAGGCAGGAGTGAGGGTGACGGGGTCCGGGTCAGTCAGGAGTGAGGGGCACGGGGACCGGGTCATTCAGGATTGAGGGGAACGGGTTCCGGGTGAGTCAGGAGTGAGTTGAACGGGGTCCGGGTCAGTCAGGAGTGAGGGGAACGGGGTCCGGGTCAGTCAGGAGTGAGAGGAACGGGGTCCGGATCAGTCAGGAGTGAGGGGAACGGGGTCCGGGTCAGTCAGGAGTGAGGGGAACGGGGTCGGGGTCAGTCAGGAGTGAGGGGAACGGGGTCCGGGTCAGTCAGGAGTGAGAGGAACGGGGTCCGGGTCAGTCAGGAGTGAGGGGAACGGGGTCCGGGTCAGTCAGGAGTGAGGGCAACGGGGTCCGGGTCAGTCAGGAGTGAGGGGAACGGGGTCCGGGTCAGTCAGGAGTGAGGGTGACGGGGTCCGGGTCAGTCAGGAGAACAGGGAACGGGGTCCGGGTCAGTCAGGAGTGAGGGGAACGGGGTCCGGGTCAGTCAGGAGAACAGGGAACGGGGTCCGGGTCAGTCAGGAGTGAGGGGAACGGGGTCCGGGTCACTCAGGAGTGAGGGGAACGGGGTCCGGGTCAGTCAGGAGAACAGGGAACGGGGTCCGGGTCAGTCAGGAGTGAGGGGAACGGGGTCCGGGTCAGTCAGGAGTGAGGGGATCGGGGTCCGGGTCAGTCAGGAGTGAGGGGAATGGGGTCCGGGTCAGTCAGGAGTGAGGGGAACGGGGTCCGGGTCAGTCAGGAGTGAGGGTGACGGGGTCCGGGTCAGTCAGAAGTGAGGGGGACGTGGCCCGGGTCAGTCAGGAATGAGGGTGACGGGGTCCGGGTCAGTCAGGAGTGAGGGGCACGGGGTCTGGGTCACTCAGGAGTGAGGGGAACGGGGACCGGGTCAGTGAAGAGTGAGAGGAACGGGGTCCGGGTAAGTCAGGAGTGAGGGGAACGGGGTCCGGGTCAGTCAGGATTGAGGGGAACGGGGTCCGGGTCAGTCAGGAGTGAGGGGAACGGGGTCCGGGTCAGTCAGGAGTGAGGGGAACGGGGTCCGGGTCAGTCAGGATTGAGGGGAACGGGGACGGGTCAGTCAGGAGTGAGGTGAAAGGGATCCGGGTCAGTCTGGAGTGAGGGGAACGGGGTCCGGGTCAGTCAGGAGAACAGGGAACGGGGTCCGGGTCAGTCAGGAGTGAGGGGAACGGGGTCCGGGTCAGTCAGGAGTGAGGGGAACGGGGTCCGGGTCACTCAGGAGTGAGGGGAACGGGGTCCGGGTCAGTCAGGAGTGAGGGGAACGGGGTCCAGCTCAGTTCAGGAGTGAGGGTGATGGGGTCCGGGTCAGTCAGGAGTGAGGGGAACGGGGTCCGGGTCAGTCAGGAGTGAGGTTGACGGAGTCCGGTTCAGTCAGGAGTGAGGTTGACCGAGTCCGGGTCAGTCAGGAGTGAGGGGAACGGGGTCCGGTTCAGTCAGGAGTGAGGGGAACGGGGTCCGGGTCAGTCAGGAGTGAGGGGAACGGGGTCTGGGTCAGTCTGGAGTGAGAGGAACGGGGTCCGGGTCAGTCAGGAGTGAGGGTGACGGGGTCCGGGTCAGTCAGGAGTGAGGGGAACGGGGTCCGGGTCAGTCAGGAGTGAGGTTGACGGAGTCCGGGTCAGTCAGGAGTGAGGGGAACGGGGTCAGGGTCACTCAAGAGTGAGGGGTACGGGGTCCGGGTCAGTCAGGAGTGAGGGGAACGGAGTCCGCGTCAGTCAGGAGTGAGGGGAACGGGGTCCGGGTCAGTCAGGAGTGAGGGGATCGGGGTCCGGGTCAGTCAGGAGTGAGGGGAACGGGGTCCGGGTCAGTCAGGAGTGAGGGGATCGGGGTCCGGGTCAGTCAGGAGTGAGGGGAATGGGGTCCGGGTCAGTCAGGAGTGAGGGGAACGGGGTCCGGGTCAGTCAGGAGTGAGGGTGACGGGGTCCGGGTCAGTCAGAAGTGAGGGGGACGTGGCCCGGGTCAGTCAGGAATGAGGGTGACGGGGTCCGGGTCAGTCAGGAGTGAGGGGCACGGGGTCTGGGTCACTCAGGAGTGAGGGGAACGGGGACCGGGTCAGTGAAGAGTGAGAGGAACGGGGTCCGGGTCAGTCAGGAGTGAGGGGAACGGGGTCCGGGTCAGTCAGGATTGAGGGGAACGGGGTCCGGGTCAGTCAGGAGTGAGGGGAACGGGGTCCGGGTCAGTCAGGAGTGAGGGGAACGGGGTCCGGGTCAGTCAGGATTGAGGGGAACGGGGACGGGTCAGTCAGGAGTGAGGTGAAAGGGGTCCGGGTCAGTCTGGAGTGAGGGGAACGGGGTCCGGGTCAGTCAGGAGAACAGGGAACGGGGTCCGGGTCAGTCAGGAGTGAGGGGAACGGGGTCCGGGTCAGTCAGGAGTGAGGGGAACGGGGTCCGGGTCACTCAGGACTGAGGGGAACGGGGTCCGGGTCAGTCAGGAGTGAGGGGAACGGGGTCCAGCTCAGTTCAGGAGTGAGGGTGATGGGGTCCGGGTCAGTCAGGAGTGAGGGGAACGGGGTCCGGGTCAGTCAGGAGTGAGGTTGACGGAGTCCGGGTCAGTCAGGAGTGAGGTTGACCGAGTCCGGGTCAGTCAGGAGTGAGGGGAACGGGGTCCGGTTCAGTCAGGAGTGAGGGGAACGGGGTCCGGGTCAGTCAGGAGTGAGGGGAACGGGGTCTGGGTCAGTCTGGAGTGAGAGGAACGGGGTCCGGGTCAGTCAGGAGTGAGGGTGACGGGGTCCGGGTCAGTCAGGAGTGAGGGGAAAGGGGTCCGGGTCAGTCAGGAGTGAGGTTGACGGAGTCCGGGTCAGTCAGGAGTGAGGGGAACGGGGTCAGGGTCACTCAAGAGTGAGGGGTACGGGGTCCGGGTCAGTCAGGAGTGAGGGGAACGGGGTCCACGTCAGTCAGGAGTGAGGGGAACGTGGTCCGGGTCAGTCAGGAGTGAGGGGAACGGGGTCCGGGTCAGTCAGGAGTGAGGGGAACGGGGTCCGGGTCAGTCAGGAGTGAGGGGAACGGGGTCCGGGTCAGTCAGGAGTGAGGGGAACGGGGTCCGGGTCAGTCAGGAGTGAGGGGAACGGGGTCCGAATCGGTCAGGAGTGAGGGGAACGGGGTCCGGGTCAGTCAGGAGTGAGGGGAACGGGGTCCGGGTCAGTCAGGAGTGAGGGGAAAGGGCTCCGGGTCAGTCAGGAGTGAAGGGTACGGGCTCTGGGTCAGTCAGGAGTGAGAGGAACGGGGTCTGGGTCAGTCTGGAGTGAGCGGAACGGGGTCCAGTTCAGTCAGGAGTGAGGGGAACGGGGTCCAGGTCAGTCAGGAGTGAGAGGAACGGGGTCCGGGTCAGTCAGGTGTGAGGGTGACGGAGTCCGGGTCAGTCAGGAGTGAGGGGAACGGGGTCCGGGTCAGTCAGGAGTGAGGGGAACGGGGTCCGGGTCAGTCAGGAGTGAGGGGAACGGGGTCCGGGTCAGTCAGGAGTGAGGGGAACGGGGTCCGGGTCAGTCAGGAGTGAGGGGACCGGTGTCCAGGTCAGTCAGGAGTGAGGGGAACGGTGTCCGGGTCAGTCAGGAGTGAGGGGAACGGGGTCCGGGTCAGTCAGAAGTGAGGGGAACGGGGTCCGGGTCAGTCAGGAGAACAGGGAACGGGGTCCGTGTCAGACAGGAGTGAGGGGAACGGGGTCCGGGTCAGTCAGGAGAACAGGGAACGGGGTCCGGGTCAGTCAGGAGTGAGGGGAACGGGGTCCGGGTCAGTCAGGAGTGAGGGGAACGGGCTCCGGGTCAGTCAGGAGTGAGGGGAACGGGGTCCGGGTCAGTCTGGAGTGAGGGGAACGGGGTCCGGGTCAGTCAGGAGTGAGGGGAACGGGGTCCGGGTCAGTCAGGAGTGACGGTGACGGGGTCCGGGTCAGTCAGGAGTAAGGGGATCGGGGTCCGGGTCAGTCAGGAGTGAGGGTGACGGGGTCCGGGTCAGTCAGGAGAGAGGGGCACGGGGACCGGGTCAGTCAGGATTGAGGGGAACGGGTTCCGGGTCAGTCAGGAGTGAGAGGAACGGGGTCCGGGTCAGTCAGGAGTGAGGGGAACGGGGTCCGGGTCAGTCAGGAGTGAGAGGAACGGGGTCCGGGTCAGTCAGGAGTGAGGGGAACGGGGTCCGGGTCAGTCAGGAGTGAGGGGAACGGGCTCCTGGTCAGTCAGGAGTGAGGGGAACGGGGTCCGGTTCAGTCAGGAGTGAGAGGAACGGGGTCCGGGTCAGTCAGCAGTGAGAGGAACGGGGTCGGGGCCAGTCAGGAGTGAGGGGAACGGGGTCCGGGTCAGTCAGGTGTGAGGAGAACGGGGTCCGGGTCAGTCAGGAGTGAGGGGAACGGGGTCCGGGTCTGTGAGGACTGAGGGGAACGGGGTCCGCGTCAGTCAGGAGTGAGATGAACGGGGTCCGGGTCACTCAGGAGTGAGGGGAACGGTGTCCGGGTCAGTCAGGAGTGAGTGGAACAGGGTCCGGGTCAGTCAGGAGTGAGGGGAACGGGGTCCGGGTCAGTCAGGAGTGAGGGGAACGGGGTCCGGGTCAGTCAGGAGTGAGGGGAACGGGGTCCGGGTCAGTCAGGAGTGAGGGGAACGGGGTCCGGGTCAGTCAGGAGTGAGGGGAACGGGGTCCGGGTGAGTCAGGAGTGAGAGGAACGGGGTCCGGGTCAGTCAGGAATTAGGGGAACGGGGTCCGGGTCAGTCAGGAGTGAGGGTGATGAGGTCCGGGTCAGTCAGGAGTGAGGGGAACGGGGTCCGGGTCAGTCAGGAGTGAGGGGACCGGTGTCCAGGTCAGTCAGGAGTGAGGGGAACGGTGTCCGGGTCAGTCAGGAGTGAGGGGAACGGGGTCCGGGTCAGTCAGAAGTGAGGGGAACGGGGTCCGGGTCAGTCAGGAGAACAGGGAACGGGGTCCGTGTCAGACAGGAGTGAGGGGAACGGGGTCCGGGTCAGTCAGGAGAACAGGGAACGGGGTCCGGGTCAGTCAGGAGTGAGGGGAACGGGGTCCGGGTCAGTCAGGAGTGAGGGGAACGGGCTCCGGGTCAGTCAGGAGTGAGGGGAACGGGGTTCGTGTCAGTCAGGAGTGAGGGGAATGGGGTCCGGGTCAGTCAGGAGAGAGGGTGACGGGGTCCGGGTCAGTCAGGAGTGAGGGGATCGGGGTCCGGGTCAGGCAGGAGTGAGGGTGACGGGGTCCGGGTCAGTCAGGAGTGAGGGGCACGGGGACCGGGTCATTCAGGATTGAGGGGAACGGGTTCCGGGTGAGTCAGGAGTGAGTTGAACGGGGTCCGGGTCAGTCAGGAGTGAGGGGAACGGGGTCCGGGTCAGTCAGGAGTGAGAGGAACGGGGTCCGGATCAGTCAGGAGTGAGGGGAACGGGGTCCGGGTCAGTCAGGAGTGAGGGGAACGGGGTCGGGGTCAGTCAGGAGTGAGGGGAACGGGGTCCGGGTCAGTCAGGAGTGAGAGGAACGGGGTCCGGGTCAGTCAGGAGTGAGGGGAACGGGGTCCGGGTCAGTCAGGAGTGAGGGCAACGGGGTCCGGGTCAGTCAGGAGTGAGGGGAACGGGGTCCGGGTCAGTCAGGAGTGAGGGTGACGGGGTCCGGGTCAGTCAGGAGAACAGGGAACGGGGTCCGGGTCAGTCAGGAGTGAGGGGAACGGGGTCCGGGTCAGTCAGGAGAACAGGGAACGGGGTCCGGGTCAGTCAGGAGTGAGGGGAACGGGGTCCGGGTCACTCAGGAGTGAGGGGAACGGGGTCCGGGTCAGTCAGGAGAACAGGGAACGGGGTCCGGGTCAGTCAGGAGTGAGGGGAACGGGGTCCGGGTCAGTCAGGAGTGAGGGGATCGGGGTCCGGGTCAGTCAGGAGTGAGGGGAATGGGGTCCGGGTCAGTCAGGAGTGAGGGGAACGGGGTCCGGGTCAGTCAGGAGTGAGGGTGACGGGGTCCGGGTCAGTCAGAAGTGAGGGGGACGTGGCCCGGGTCAGTCAGGAATGAGGGTGACGGGGTCCGGGTCAGTCAGGAGTGAGGGGCACGGGGTCTGGGTCACTCAGGAGTGAGGGGAACGGGGACCGGGTCAGTGAAGAGTGAGAGGAACGGGGTCCGGGTCAGTCAGGAGTGAGGGGAACGGGGTCCGGGTCAGTCAGGATTGAGGGGAACGGGGTCCGGGTCAGTCAGGAGTGAGGGGAACGGGGTCCGGGTCAGTCAGGAGTGAGGGGAACGGGGTCCGGGTCAGTCAGGATTGAGGGGAACGGGGACGGGTCAGTCAGGAGTGAGGTGAAAGGGGTCCGGGTCAGTCTGGAGTGAGGGGAACGGGGTCCGGGTCAGTCAGGAGAACAGGGAACGGGGTCCGGGTCAGTCAGGAGTGAGGGGAACGGGGTCCGGGTCAGTCAGGAGTGAGGGGAACGGGGTCCGGGTCACTCAGGAGTGAGGGGAACGGGGTCCGGGTCAGTCAGGAGTGAGGGGAACGGGGTCCAGCTCAGTTCAGGAGTGAGGGTGATGGGGTCCGGGTCAGTCAGGAGTGAGGGGAACGGGGTCCGGGTCAGTCAGGAGTGAGGTTGACGGAGTCCGGTTCAGTCAGGAGTGAGGTTGACCGAGTCCGGGTCAGTCAGGAGTGAGGGGAACGGGGTCCGGTTCAGTCAGGAGTGAGGGGAACGGGGTCCGGGTCAGTCAGGAGTGAGGGGAACGGGGTCTGGGTCAGTCTGGAGTGAGAGGAACGGGGTCCGGGTCAGTCAGGAGTGAGGGTGACGGGGTCCGGGTCAGTCAGGAGTGAGGGGAACGGGGTCCGGGTCAGTCAGGAGTGAGGTTGACGGAGACGGGTCAGTCAGGAGTGAGGGGAACGGGGTCAGGGTCACTCAAGAGTGAGGGGTACGGGGTCCGGGTCAGTCAGGAGTGAGGGGAACGGAGTCCGCGTCAGTCAGGAGTGAGGGGAACGGGGTCCGGGTCAGTCAGGAGTGAGGGGATCGGGGTCCGGGTCAGTCAGGAGTGAGGGGAACGGGGTCCGGGTCAGTCAGGAGTGAGGGGATCGGGGTCCGGGTCAGTCAGGAGTGAGGGGAATGGGGTCCGGGTCAGTCAGGAGTGAGGGGAACGGGGTCCGGGTCAGTCAGGAGTGAGGGTGACGGGGTCCGGGTCAGTCAGAAGTGAGGGGGACGTGGCCCGGGTCAGTCAGGAATGAGGGTGACGGGGTCCGGGTCAGTCAGGAGTGAGGGGCACGGGGTCTGGGTCACTCAGGAGTGAGGGGAACGGGGACCGGGTCAGTGAAGAGTGAGAGGAACGGGGTCCGGGTCAGTCAGGAGTGAGGGGAACGGGGTCCGGGTCAGTCAGGATTGAGGGGAACGGGGTCCGGGTCAGTCAGGAGTGAGGGGAACGGGGTCCGGGTCAGTCAGGAGTGAGGGGAACGGGGTCCGGGTCAGTCAGGATTGAGGGGAACGGGGACGGGTCAGTCAGGAGTGAGGTGAAAGGGGTCCGGGTCAGTCTGGAGTGAGGGGAACGGGGTCCGGGTCAGTCAGGAGAACAGGGAACGGGGTCCGGGTCAGTCAGGAGTGAGGGGAACGGGGTCCGGGTCAGTCAGGAGTGAGGGGAACGGGGTCCGGGTCACTCAGGACTGAGGGGAACGGGGTCCGGGTCAGTCAGGAGTGAGGGGAACGGGGTCCAGCTCAGTTCAGGAGTGAGGGTGATGGGGTCCGGGTCAGTCAGGAGTGAGGGGAACGGGGTCCGGGTCAGTCAGGAGTGAGGTTGACGGAGTCCGGGTCAGTCAGGAGTGAGGTTGACCGAGTCCGGGTCAGTCAGGAGTGAGGGGAACGGGGTCCGGTTCAGTCAGGAGTGAGGGGAACGGGGTCCGGGTCAGTCAGGAGTGAGGGGAACGGGGTCTGGGTCAGTCTGGAGTGAGAGGAACGGGGTCCGGGTCAGTCAGGAGTGAGGGTGACGGGGTCCGGGTCAGTCAGGAGTGAGGGGAAAGGGGTCCGGGTCAGTCAGGAGTGAGGTTGACGGAGTCCGGGTCAGTCAGGAGTGAGGGGAACGGGGTCAGGGTCACTCAAGAGTGAGGGGTACGGGGTCCGGGTCAGTCAGGAGTGAGGGGAACGGGGTCCACGTCAGTCAGGAGTGAGGGGAACGTGGTCCGGGTCAGTCAGGAGTGAGGGGAACGGGGTCCGGGTCAGTCAGGAGTGAGGGGAACGGGGTCCGGGTCAGTCAGGAGTGAGGGGAACGGGGTCCGGGTCAGTCAGGAGTGAGGGGAACGGGGTCCGGGTCAGTCAGGAGTGAGGGGAACGGGGTCCGAATCGGTCAGGAGTGAGGGGAACGGGGTCCGGGTCAGTCAGGAGTGAGGGGAACGGGGTCCGGGTCAGTCAGGAGTGAGGGGAAAGGGCTCCGGGTCAGTCAGGAGTGAAGGGTACGGGCTCTGGGTCAGTCAGGAGTGAGAGGAACGGGGTCTGGGTCAGTCTGGAGTGAGCGGAACGGGGTCCAGTTCAGTCAGGAGTGAGGGGAACGGGGTCCAGGTCAGTCAGGAGTGAGAGGAACGGGGTCCGGGTCAGTCAGGTGTGAGGGTGACGGAGTCCGGGTCAGTCAGGAGTGAGGGGAACGGGGTCCGGGTCAGTCAGGAGTGAGGGGAACGGGGTCCGGGTCAGTCAGGAGTGAGGGGAACGGGGTCCGGGTCAGTCAGGAGTGAGGGGAACGGGGTCCGGGTCAGTCAGGAGTGAGGGGACCGGTGTCCAGGTCAGTCAGGAGTGAGGGGAACGGTGTCCGGGTCAGTCAGGAGTGAGGGGAACGGGGTCCGGGTCAGTCAGAAGTGAGGGGAACGGGGTCCGGGTCAGTCAGGAGAACAGGGAACGGGGTCCGTGTCAGACAGGAGTGAGGGGAACGGGGTCCGGGTCAGTCAGGAGAACAGGGAACGGGGTCCGGGTCAGTCAGGAGTGAGGGGAACGGGGTCCGGGTCAGTCAGGAGTGAGGGGAACGGGCTCCGGGTCAGTCAGGAGTGAGGGGAACGGGGTCCGGGTCAGTCTGGAGTGAGGGGAACGGGGTCCGGGTCAGTCAGGAGTGAGGGGAACGGGGTCCGGGTCAGTCAGGAGTGACGGTGACGGGGTCCGGGTCAGTCAGGAGTAAGGGGATCGGGGTCCGGGTCAGTCAGGAGTGAGGGTGACGGGGTCCGGGTCAGTCAGGAGAGAGGGGCACGGGGACCGGGTCAGTCAGGATTGAGGGGAACGGGTTCCGGGTCAGTCAGGAGTGAGAGGAACGGGGTCCGGGTCAGTCAGGAGTGAGGGGAACGGGGTCCGGGTCAGTCAGGAGTGAGAGGAACGGGGTCCGGGTCAGTCAGGAGTGAGGGGAACGGGGTCCGGGTCAGTCAGGAGTGAGGGGAACGGGGTCGGGGTCAGTCAGGAGTGAGGGGAACGGGGTCCGGGTCAGTCAGGAGTGAGGGGAACGGGCTCCGGGTCAGTCAGGAGTGAGGGGAACGGGGTCCGGTTCAGTCAGGAGTGAGAGGAACGGGGTCCGGGTCAGTCAGCAGTGAGAGGAACGGGGTCGGGGCCAGTCAGGAGTGAGGGGAACGGGGTCCGGGTCAGTCAGGTGTGAGGAGAACGGGGTCCGGGTCAGTCAGGAGTGAGGGGAACGGGGTCCGGGTCTGTGAGGACTGAGGGGAACGGGGTCCGCGTCAGTCAGGAGTGAGATGAACGGGGTCCGGGTCACTCAGGAGTGAGGGGAACGGTGTCCGGGTCAGTCAGGAGTGAGTGGAACAGGGTCCGGGTCAGTCAGGAGTGAGGGGAACGGGGTCCGGGTCAGTCAGGAGTGAGGGGAACGGGGTCCGGGTCAGTCAGGAGTGAGGGGAACGGGGTCCGGGTCAGTCAGGAGTGAGGGGAACGGGGTCCGGGTCAGTCAGGAGTGAGGGGAACGGGGTCCGGGTGAGTCAGGAGTGAGAGGAACGGGGTCCGGGTCAGTCAGGAATTAGGGGAACGGGGTCCGGGTCAGTCAGGAGTGAGGGTGATGAGGTCCGGGTCAGTCAGGAGTGAGGGGAACGGGGTCCGGGTCAGTCAGGAGTGAGGGGACCGGTGTCCAGGTCAGTCAGGAGTGAGGGGAACGGTGTCCGGGTCAGTCAGGAGTGAGGGGAACGGGGTCCGGGTCAGTCAGAAGTGAGGGGAACGGGGTCCGGGTCAGTCAGGAGAACAGGGAACGGGGTCCGTGTCAGACAGGAGTGAGGGGAACGGGGTCCGGGTCAGTCAGGAGAACAGGGAACGGGGTCCGGGTCAGTCAGGAGTGAGGGGAACGGGGTCCGGGTCAGTCAGGAGTGAGGGGAACGGGCTCCGGGTCAGTCAGGAGTGAGGGGAACGGGGTTCGTGTCAGTCAGGAGTGAGGGGAATGGGGTCCGGGTCAGTCAGGAGAGAGGGTGACGGGGTCCGGGTCAGTCAGGAGTGAGGGGATCGGGGTCCGGGTCAGGCAGGAGTGAGGGTGACGGGGTCCGGGTCAGTCAGGAGTGAGGGGCACGGGGACCGGGTCATTCAGGATTGAGGGGAACGGGTTCCGGGTGAGTCAGGAGTGAGTTGAACGGGGTCCGGGTCAGTCAGGAGTGAGGGGAACGGGGTCCGGGTCAGTCAGGAGTGAGAGGAACGGGGTCCGGATCAGTCAGGAGTGAGGGGAACGGGGTCCGGGTCAGTCAGGAGTGAGGGGAACGGGGTCGGGGTCAGTCAGGAGTGAGGGGAACGGGGTCCGGGTCAGTCAGGAGTGAGAGGAACGGGGTCCGGGTCAGTCAGGAGTGAGGGGAACGGGGTCCGGGTCAGTCAGGAGTGAGGGCAACGGGGTCCGGGTCAGTCAGGAGTGAGGGGAACGGGGTCCGGGTCAGTCAGGAGTGAGGGTGACGGGGTCCGGGTCAGTCAGGAGAACAGGGAACGGGGTCCGGGTCAGTCAGGAGTGAGGGGAACGGGGTCCGGGTCAGTCAGGAGAACAGGGAACGGGGTCCGGGTCAGTCAGGAGTGAGGGGAACGGGGTCCGGGTCACTCAGGAGTGAGGGGAACGGGGTCCGGGTCAGTCAGGAGAACAGGGAACGGGGTCCGGGTCAGTCAGGAGTGAGGGGAACGGGGTCCGGGTCAGTCAGGAGTGAGGGGATCGGGGTCCGGGTCAGTCAGGAGTGAGGGGAATGGGGTCCGGGTCAGTCAGGAGTGAGGGGAACGGGGTCCGGGTCAGTCAGGAGTGAGGGTGACGGGGTCCGGGTCAGTCAGAAGTGAGGGGGACGTGGCCCGGGTCAGTCAGGAATGAGGGTGACGGGGTCCGGGTCAGTCAGGAGTGAGGGGCACGGGGTCTGGGTCACTCAGGAGTGAGGGGAACGGGGACCGGGTCAGTGAAGAGTGAGAGGAACGGGGTCCGGGTCAGTCAGGAGTGAGGGGAACGGGGTCCGGGTCAGTCAGGATTGAGGGGAACGGGGTCCGGGTCAGTCAGGAGTGAGGGGAACGGGGTCCGGGTCAGTCAGGAGTGAGGGGAACGGGGTCCGGGTCAGTCAGGATTGAGGGGAACGGGGACGGGTCAGTCAGGAGTGAGGTGAAAGGGGTCCGGGTCAGTCTGGAGTGAGGGGAACGGGGTCCGGGTCAGTCAGGAGAACAGGGAACGGGGTCCGGGTCAGTCAGGAGTGAGGGGAACGGGGTCCGGGTCAGTCAGGAGTGAGGGGAACGGGGTCCGGGTCACTCAGGAGTGAGGGGAACGGGGTCCGGGTCAGTCAGGACTGAGGGGAACGGGGTCCAGCTCAGTTCAGGAGTGAGGGTGATGGGGTCCGGGTCAATCAGGAGTGAGGGGAACGGGGTCCGGGTCAGTCAGGAGTGAGGTTGACGGAGTCCGGGTCAGTCAGGAGTGAGGTTGACCGAGTCAGGGTCAGTCAGGAGTGAGGGGAACGGGGTCCGGTTCAGTCAGGAGTGAGGGGAACGGGGTCCGGGTCAGTCAGGAGTGAGGGGAACGGGGTCTGGGTCAGACTGGAGTGAGAGGAACGGGGTCCGGGTCAGTCAGGAGTGAGGGTGACGGGGTCCGGGTCAGTCAGGAGTGAGGGGAACGGGGTCCGGGTCAGTCAGGAGTGAGGTTGACGGAGTCCGGGTCAGTCAGGAGTGAGGGGAACGGGGTCAGGGTCACTCAAGAGTGAGGGGTACGGGGTCCGGGTCAGTCAGGAGTGAGGGGAACGGGGTCCGCGTCAGTCAGGAGTGAGGGGAACGGGGTCCGGGTCAGTCAGGAGTGAGGGGATCGGGGTCCGGGTCAGTCAGGAGTGAGGGGAACGGGGTCCGGGTCAGTCAGGAGTGAGGGGATCGGGGTCCGGGTCAGTCAGGAGTGAGGGGAATGGGGTCCGGGTCAGTCAGGAGTGAGGGGAACGGGGTCCGGGTCAGTCAGGAGTGAGGGTGACGGGGTCCGGGTCAGTCAGAAGTGAGGGGGACGTGGCCCGGGTCAGTCAGGAATGAGGGTGACGGGGTCCGGGTCAGTCAGGAGTGAGGGGCACGGGGTCTGGGTCACTCAGGAGTGAGGGGAACGGGGACCGGGTCAGTGAAGAGTGAGAGGAACGGGGTCCGGGTCAGTCAGGAGTGAGGGGAACGGGGTCCGGGTCAGTCAGGATTGAGGGGAACGGGGTCCGGGTCAGTCAGGAGTGAGGGGAACGGGGTCCGGGTCAGTCAGGAGTGAGGGGAACGGGGTCCGGGTCAGTCAGGATTGAGGGGAACGGGGACGGGTCAGTCAGGAGTGAGGTGAAAGGGGTCCGGGTCAGTCTGGAGTGAGGGGAACGGGGTCCGGGTCAGTCAGGAGAACAGGGAACGGGGTCCGGGTCAGTCAGGAGTGAGGGGAACGGGGTCCGGGTCAGTCAGGAGTGAGGGGAACGGGGTCCGGGTCACTCAGGAGTGAGGGGAACGGGGTCCGGGTCAGTCAGGAGTGAGGGGAACGGGGTCCAGCTCAGTTCAGGAGTGAGGGTGATGGGGTCCGGGTCAGTCAGGAGTGAGGGGAACGGGGTCCGGGTCAGTCAGGAGTGAGTTTGACGGAGTCCGGGTCAGTCAGGAGTGAGGTTGACCGAGTCCGGGTCAGTCAGGAGTGAGGGGAACGGGGTCCGGTTCAGTCAGGAGTCAGGGGAACGGGGTCCGGGTCAGTCAGGAGTGAGGGGAACGGGGTCTGGGTCAGTCTGGAGTGAGAGGAACGGGGTCCGGGTCAGTCAGGAGTGAGGGTGACGGGGTCCGGGTCAGTCAGGAGTGAGGGGAACGGGGTCCGGGTCAGTCAGGAGTGAGGTTGACGGAGTCCGGGTCAGTCAGGAGTGAGGGGAACGGGGTCAGGGTCACTCAAGAGTGAGGGGTACGGGGTCCGGGTCAGTCAGGAGTGAGGGGAACGGGGTCCGCGTCAGTCAGGAGTGAGGGGAACGGGGTCCGGGTCAGTCAGGAGTGAGGGGAACGGGGTCCGGGTCAGTCAGGAGTGAGGGGAACGGGGTCCGGGTCAGTCAGGAGTGAGGGGAACGGGGTCCGGGTCAGTCAGGAGTGAGGGGAACGGGGTCCGAATCGGTCAGGAGTGAGGGGAACGGGGTCCGGGTCAGTCAGGAGTGAGGGGAACGGGGTCCGGGTCAGTCAGGAGTGAGGGGAAAGGGCTCCGGGTCATTCAGGAGTGAAGGGTACGGGCTCTGGGTCAGTCAGGAGTGAGAGGAACGGGGTCTGGGTCAGTCTGGAGTGAGCGGAACGGGGTCCAGTTCAGTCAGGAGTGAGGGGAACGGGGTCCAGGTCAGTCAGGAGTGAGAGGAACGGGGTCCGGGTCAGTCAGGTGTGAGGGTGACGGAGTCCGGGTCAGTCAGGAGTGAGGGGAACGGGGTCGGGTCAGTCAGGAGTGAGGGGAACGGGGTCCGGGTCAGTCAGGAGTGAGGGGAACGGGGTCCGGGTCAGTCAGGAGTGAGGGGAACGGGGTCCGGGTCAGTCAGGAGTGAGGGGACCGGTGTCCAGGTCAGTCAGGAGTGAGGGGAACGGTGTCCGGGTCAGTCAGGAGTGAGGGGAACGGGGTCCGGGTCAGTCAGAAGTGAGGGGAACGGGGTCCGGGTCAGTCAGGAGAACAGGGACCGGGGTCCGTGTCAGACAGGAGTGAGGGGAACGGGGTCCGGGTCAGTCAGGAGTGAGGGGAACGGGCTCCGGGTCAGTCAGGAGTGAGGGGAACGGGGTCCGGGTCAGTCTGGAGTGAGGGGAACGGGGTCCGGGTCAGTCAGGAGTGAGGGGAACGGGGTCCGGGTCAGTCAGGAGTGACGGTGACGGGGTCCGGGTCAGTCAGGAGTAAGGGGATCGGGGTCCGGGTCAGTCAGGAGTGAGGGTGACGGGGTCCGGGTCAGTCAGGAGAGAGGGGCACGGGGACCGGGTCAGTCAGGATTGAGGGGAACGGGGTCCGGGTCAGTCAGGAGTGAGAGGAACGGGGTCCGGACAGTCAGGAGTGAGGGGAACGGGGTCCGGGTCAGTCAGGAGTGAGAGGAACGGGGTCCGGGTCAGTCAGGAGTGAGGGGAACGGGGTCCGGGTCAGTCAGGAGTGAGGGGAACGGGGTCGGGGTCAGTCAGGAGTGAGGGGATCGGGGTCCGGGTCAGTCAGGAGTGAGGGGAATGGGGTCCGGGTCAGTCAGGAGTGAGGGGAACGGGGTCCGGGTCAGTCAGGAGTGAGGGTGACGGGGTCCGGGTCAGTCAGAAGTGAGGGGGACGTGGCCCGGGTCAGTCAGGAATGAGGGTGACGGGGTCCGGGTCAGTCAGGAGTGAGGGGCACGGGGTCTGGGTCACTCAGGATTGAGGGGAACGGGGACCGGGTCAGTGAAGAGTGAGAGGAACGGGGTCCGGGTCAGTCAGGAGTGAGGGGAACGGGGTCCGGGTCAGTCAGGATTGAGGGGAACGGGGTCCGGGTCAGTCAGGAGTGAGGGGAACGGGGTCCGGGTCAGTCAGGAGTGAGGGGAACGGGGTCCGGGTCAGTCAGGATTGAGGGGAACGGGGACGGGTCAGTCAGGAGTGAGGTGAAAGGGGTCCGGGTCAGTCTGGAGTGAGGGGAACGGGGTCCGGGTCAGTCAGGAGAACAGGGAACGGTGTCCGGGTCAGTCAGGAGTGAGGGGAACGGGGTCCGGGTCAGTCAGGAGTGAGGGGAACGGGGTCCGGGTCACTCAGGACTGAGGGGAACGGGGTCCGGGTCAGTCAGGAGTGAGGGGAACGGGGTCCAGCTCAGTTCAGGAGTGAGGGTGATGGGGTCCGGGTCAGTCAGGAGTGAGGGGAACGGGGTCCGGGTCAGTCAGGAGTGAGGTTGACGGAGTCCGGGTCAGTCAGGAGTGAGGTTGACCGAGTCCGGGTCAGTCAGGAGTGAGGGGAACGGGGTCCGGTTCAGTCAGGAGTGAGGGGAACGGGGTCCGGGTCAGTCAGGAGTGAGGGGAACGGGGTCTGGGTCAGTCTGGAGTGAGAGGAACGGGGTCCGGGTCAGTCAGGAGTGAGGGTGACGGGGTCCGGGTCAGTCAGGAGTGAGGGGAAAGGGGTCCGGGTCAGTCAGGAGTGAGGTTGACGGAGTCCGGGTCAGTCAGGAGTGAGGGGAACGGGGTCAGGGTCACTCAAGAGTGAGGGGTACAGGGTCCGGGTCAGTCAGGAGTGAGGGGAACGGGGTCCACGTCAGTCAGGAGTGAGGGGAACGTGGTCCGGGTCATTCAGGAGTGAGGGGAACGGGGTCCGGGTCAGTCAGGAGTGAGGGGAACGGGGTCCGGGTCAGTCAGGAGTGAGGGGAACGGGGTCCGGGTCAGTCAGGAGTGAGGGGAACGGGGTCCGGGTCAGTCAGGAGTGAGGGGAACGGGGTCCGAATCGGTCAGGAGTGAGGGGAACGGGGTCCGGGTCAGTCAGGAGTGAGGGGAACGGGGTCCGGGTCAGTCAGGAGTGAGGGGAAAGGGCTCCGGGTCAGTCAGGAGTGAAGGGTACGGGCTCTGGGTCAGTCAGGAGTGAGAGGAACGGGGTCTGGGTCAGTCTGGAGTGAGCGGAACGGGGTCCAGTTCAGTCAGGAGTGAGGGGAACGGGGTCCAGGTCAGTCAGGAGTGAGAGGAACGGGGTCCGGGTCAGTCAGGTGTGAGGGTGACGGAGTCCGGGTCAGTCAGGAGTGAGGGGAACGGGGTCCGGGTCAGTCAGGAGTGAGGGGAACGGGGTCCGGGTCAGTCAGGAGTGAGGGGAACGGGGTCCGGGTCAGTCAGGAGTGAGGGGAACGGGGTCCGGGTCAGTCAGGAGTGAGGGGACCGGTGTCCAGGTCAGTCAGGAGTGAGGGGAACGGTGTCCGGGTCAGTCAGGAGTGAGGGGAACGGGGTCCGGGTCAGTCAGGAGTGAGGGGATCGGGGTCCGGGTCAGTCAGGAGTGAGGGGAATGGGGTCCGGGTCAGTCAGGAGTGAGGGGAACGGGGTCCGGGTCAGTCAGGAGTGAGGGTGACGGGGTCCGGGTCAGTCAGAAGTGAGGGGGACGTGGCCCGGGTCAGTCAGGAATGAGGGTGACGGGGTCCGGGTCAGTCAGGAGTGAGGGGCACGGGGTCTGGGTCACTCAGGAGTGAGGGGAACGGGGACCGGGTCAGTGAAGAGTGAGAGGAACGGGGTCCGGGTCAGTCAGGAGTGAGGGGAACGGGGTCCGGGTCAGTCAGGATTGAGGGGAACGGGGTCCGGGTCAGTCAGGAGTGAGGGGAACGGGGTCCGGGTCAGTCAGGAGTGAGGGGAACGGGGTCCGGGTCAGTCAGGATTGAGGGGAACGGGGACGGGTCAGTCAGGAGTGAGGTGAAAGGGGTCCGGGTCAGTCTGGAGTGAGGGGAACGGGGTCCGGGTCAGTCAGGAGAACAGGGAACGGGGTCCGGGTCAGTCAGGAGTGAGGGGAACGGGGTCCGGGTCAGTCAGGAGTGAGGGGAACGGGGTCCGGGTCACTCAGGAGTGAGGGGAACGGGGTCCGGGTCAGTCAGGAGTGAGGGGAACGGGGTCCAGCTCAGTTCAGGAGTGAGGGTGATGGGGTCCGGGTCAGTCAGGAGTGAGGGGAACGGGTTCCGGGTCAGTCAGGAGTGAGTTTGACGGAGTCCGGGTCAGTCAGGAGTGAGGTTGACCGAGTCCGGGTCAGTCAGGAGTGAGGGGAACGGGGTCCGGTTCAGTCAGGAGTCAGGGGAACGGGGTCCGGGTCAGTCAGGAGTGAGGGGAACGGGGTCTGGGTCAGTCTGGAGTGAGAGGAACGGGGTCCGGGTCAGTCAGGAGTGAGGGTGACGGGGTCCGGGTCAGTCAGGAGTGAGGGGAACGGGGTCCGGGTCAGTCAGGAGTGAGGTTGACGGAGTCCGGGTCAGTCAGGAGTGAGGGGAACGGGGTCAGGGTCACTCAAGAGTGAGGGGTACGGGGTCCGGGTCAGTCAGGAGTGAGGGGAACGGGGTCCGCGTCAGTCAGGAGTGAGGGGAACGGGGTCCGGGTCAGTCAGGAGTGAGGGGAACGGGGTCCGGGTCAGTCAGGAGTGAGGGGAACGGGGTCCGGGTCAGTCAGGAGTGAGGGGAACGGGGTCCGGGTCAGTCAGGAGTGAGGGGAACGGGGTCCGAATCGGTCAGGAGTGAGGGGAACGGGGTCCGGGTCAGTCAGGAGTGAGGGGAACGGGGTCCGGGTCAGTCAGGAGTGAGGGGAAAGGGCTCCGGGTCAGTCAGGAGTGAAGGGTACGGGCTCTGGGTCAGTCAGGAGTGAGAGGAACGGGGTCTGGGTCAGTCTGGAGTGAGCGGAACGGGGTCCAGTTCAGTCAGGAGTGAGGGGAACGGGGTCCAGGTCAGTCAGGAGTGAGAGGAACGGGGTCCGGGTCAGTCAGGTGTGAGGGTGACGGAGTCCGGGTCAGTCAGGAGTGAGGGGAACGGGGTCGGGTCAGTCAGGAGTGAGGGGAACGGGGTCCGGGTCAGTCAGGAGTGAGGGGAACGGGGTCCGGGTCAGTCAGGAGTGAGGGGAACGGGGTCCGGGTCAGTCAGGAGTGAGGGGACCGGTGTCCAGGTCAGTCAGGAGTGAGGGGAACGGTGTCCGGGTCAGTCAGGAGTGAGGGGAACGGGGTCCGGGTCAGTCAGAAGTGAGGGGAACGGGGTCCGGGTCAGACAGGAGAACAGGGACCGGGGTCCGTGTCAGACAGGAGTGAGGGGAACGGGGTCCGGGTCAGTCAGGAGTGAGGGGAACGGGCTCCGGGTCAGTCAGGAGTGAGGGGAACGGGGTCCGGGTCAGTCTGGAGTGAGGGGAACGGGGTCCGGGTCAGTCAGGAGTGAGGGGAACGGGGTCCGGGTCAGTCAGGAGTGACGGTGACGGGGTCCGGGTCAGTCAGGAGTAAGGGGATCGGGGTCCGGGTCAGTCAGGAGTGAGGGTGACGGGGTCCGGGTCAGTCAGGAGAGAGGGGCACGGGGACCGGGTCAGTCAGGATTGAGGGGAACGGGTTCCGGGTCAGTCAGGAGTGAGAGGAACGGGGTCCGGACAGTCAGGAGTGAGGGGAACGGGGTCCGGGTCAGTCAGGAGTGAGAGGAACGGGGTCCGGGTCAGTCAGGAGTGAGGGGAACGGGGTCCGGGTCAGTCAGGAGTGAGGGGAACGGGGTCGGGGTCAGTCAGGAGTGAGGGGATCGGGGTCCGGGTCAGTCAGGAGTGAGGGGAATGGGGTCCGGGTCAGTCAGGAGTGAGGGGAACGGGGTCCGGGTCAGTCAGGAGTGAGGGTGACGGGGTCCGGGTCAGTCAGAAGTGAGGGGGACGTGGCCCGGGTCAGTCAGGAATGAGGGTGACGGGGTCCGGGTCAGTCAGGAGTGAGGGGCACGGGGTCTGGGTCACTCAGGATTGAGGGGAACGGGGACCGGGTCAGTGAAGAGTGAGAGGAACGGGGTCCGGGTCAGTCAGGAGTGAGGGGAACGGGGTCCGGGTCAGTCAGGATTGAGGGGAACGGGGTCCGGGTCAGTCAGGAGTGAGGGGAACGGGGTCCGGGTCAGTCAGGAGTGAGGGGAACGGGGTCCGGGTCAGTCAGGATTGAGGGGAACGGGGACGGGTCAGTCAGGAGTGAGGTGAAAGGGGTCCGGGTCAGTCTGGAGTGAGGGGAACGTGGTCCGGGTCAGTCAGGAGAACAGGGAACGGTGTCCGGGTCAGTCAGGAGTGAGGGGAACGGGGTCCGGGTCAGTCAGGAGTGAGGGGAACGGGGTCCGGGTCACTCAGGACTGAGGGGAACGGGGTCCGGGTCAGTCAGGAGTGAGGGGAACGGGGTCCAGCTCAGTTCAGGAGTGAGGGTGATGGGGTCCGGGTCAGTCAGGAGTGAGGGGAACGGGGTCCGGGTCAGTCAGGAGTGAGGTTGACGGAGTCCGGGTCAGTCAGGAGTGAGGTTGACCGAGTCCGGGTCAGTCAGGAGTGAGGGGAACGGGGTCCGGTTCAGTCAGGAGTGAGGGGAACGGGGTCCGGGTCAGTCAGGAGTGAGGGGAACGGGGTCTGGGTCAGTCTGGAGTGAGAGGAACGGGGTCCGGGTCAGTCAGGAGTGAGGGTGACGGGGTCCGGGTCAGTCAGGAGTGAGGGGAAAGGGGTCCGGGTCAGTCAGGAGTGAGGTTGACGGAGTCCGGGTCAGTCAGGAGTGAGGGGAACGGGGTCAGGGTCACTCAAGAGTGAGGGGTACAGGGTCCGGGTCAGTCAGGAGTGAGGGGAACGGGGTCCACGTCAGTCAGGAGTGAGGGGAACGTGGTCCGGGTCAGTCAGGAGTGAGGGGAACGGGGTCCGGGTCAGTCAGGAGTGAGGGGAACGGGGTCCGGGTCAGTCAGGAGTGAGGGGAACGGGGTCCGGGTCAGTCAGGAGTGAGGGGAACGGGGTCCGGGTCAGTCAGGAGTGAGGGGAACGGGGTCCGAATCGGTCAGGAGTGAGGGGAACGGGGTCCGGGTCAGTCAGGAGTGAGGGGAACGGGGTCCGGGTCAGTCAGGAGTGAGGGGAAAGGGCTCCGGGTCAGTCAGGAGTGAAGGGTACGGGCTCTGGGTCAGTCAGGAGTGAGAGGAACGGGGTCTGGGTCAGTCTGGAGTGAGCGGAACGGGGTCCAGTTCAGTCAGGAGTGAGGGGAACGGGGTCCAGGTCAGTCAGGAGTGAGAGGAACGGGGTCCGGGTCAGTCAGGTGTGAGGGTGACGGAGTCCGGGTCAGTCAGGAGTGAGGGGAACGGGGTCCGGGTCAGTCAGGAGTGAGGGGAACGGGGTCCGGGTCAGTCAGGAGTGAGGGGAACGGGGTCCGGGTCAGTCAGGAGTGAGGGGAACGGGGTCCGGGTCAGTCAGGAGTGAGGGGACCGGTGTCCAGGTCAGTCAGGAGTGAGGGGAACGGTGTCCGGGTCAGTCAGGAGTGAGGGGAACGGGGTCCGGGTCAGTCAGAAGTGAGGGGAACGGGGTCCGGGTCAGTCAGGAGAACAGGGAACGGGGTCCGTGTCAGACAGGAGTGAGGGGAACGGGGTCCGGGTCAGTCAGGAGAACAGGGAACGGGGTCCGGGTCAGTCAGGAGTGAGGGGAACGGGGTCCGGGTCAGTCAGGAGTGAGGGGAACGGGCTCCGGGTCAGTCAGGAGTGAGGGGAACGGGGTCCGGGTCAGTCTGGAGTGAGGGGAACGGGGTTGGGTCAGTCAGGAGTGAGGGGAACGGGGTCCGGGTCAGTCAGGAGTGACGGTGACGGGGTCCGGGTCAGTCAGGAGTAAGGGGATCGGGGTCCGGGTCAGTCAGGAGTGAGGGTGACGGGGTCCGGGTCAGTCAGGAGAGAGGGGCACGGGGACCGGGTCAGTCAGGATTGAGGGGAACGGGTTCCGGGTCAGTCAGGAGTGAGAGGAACGGGGTCCGGGTCAGTCAGGAGTGAGGGGAACGGGGTCCGGGTCAGTCAGGAGTGAGAGGAACGGGGTCCGGGTCAGTCAGGAGTGAGGGGAACGGGGTCCGGGTCAGTCAGGAGTGAGGGGAACGGGGTCGGGGTCAGTCAGGAGTGAGGGGAACGGGGTCCGGGTCAGTCAGGAGTGAGGGGAACGGGCTCCGGGTCAGTCAGGAGTGAGGGGAACGGGGTCCGGTTCAGTCAGGAGTGAGAGGAACGGGGTCCGGGTCAGTCAGCAGTGAGAGGAACGGGGTCGGGGCCAGTCAGGAGTGAGGGGAACGGGGTCCGGGTCAGTCAGGTGTGAGGAGAACGGGGTCCGGGTCAGTCAGGAGTGAGGGGAACGGGGTCCGGGTCTGTGAGGACTGAGGGGAACGGGGTCCGGGTCAGTCAGAAGTGAGGGGAACGGGGTCCGGGTCAGTCAGGAGTGAGGGTGATGAGGTCCGGGTCAGTCAGGAGTGAGGGGAACGGGGTCCGGGTCAGTCAGGAGTGAGGGGACCGGTGTCCAGGTCAGTCAGGAGTGAGGGGAACGGTGTCCGGGTCAGTCAGGAGTGAGGGGAACGGGGTCCGGGTCAGTCAGAAGTGAGGGGAACGGGGTCCGGGTCAGTCAGGAGAACAGGGAACGGGGTCCGTGTCAGACAGGAGTGAGGGGAACGGGGTCCGGGTCAGTCAGGAGAACAGGGAACGGGGTCCGGGTCAGTCAGGAGTGAGGGGAACGGGGTCCGGGTCAGTCAGGAGTGAGGGGAACGGGCTCCGGGTCAGTCAGGAGTGAGGGGAACGGGGTTCGTGTCAGTCAGGAGTGAGGGGAATGGGGTCCGGGTCAGTCAGGAGAGAGGGTGACGGGGTCCGGGTCAGTCAGGAGTGAGGGGATCGGGGTCCGGGTCAGGCAGGAGTGAGGGTGACGGGGTCCGGGTCAGTCAGGAGTGAGGGGCACGGGGACCGGGTCATTCAGGATTGAGGGGAACGGGTTCCGGGTGAGTCAGGAGTGAGTTGAACGGGGTCCGGGTCAGTCAGGAGTGAGGGGAACGGGGTCCGGGTCAGTCAGGAGTGAGAGGAACGGGGTCCGGATCAGTCAGGAGTGAGGGGAACGGGGTCCGGGTCAGTCAGGAGTGAGGGGAACGGGGTCGGGGTCAGTCAGGAGTGAGGGGAACGGGGTCCGGGTCAGTCAGGAGTGAGAGGAACGGGGTCCGGGTCAGTCAGGAGTGAGGGGAACGGGGTCCGGGTCAGTCAGGAGTGAGGGCAACGGGGTCCGGGTCAGTCAGGAGTGAGGGGAACGGGGTCCGGGTCAGTCAGGAGTGAGGGTGACGGGGTCCGGGTCAGTCAGGAGAACAGGGAACGGGGTCCGGGTCAGTCAGGAGTGAGGGGAACGGGGTCCGGGTCAGTCAGGAGAACAGGGAACGGGGTCCGGGTCAGTCAGGAGTGAGGGGAACGGGGTCCGGGTCACTCAGGAGTGAGGGGAACGGGGTCCGGGTCAGTCAGGAGAACAGGGAACGGGGTCCGGGTCAGTCAGGAGTGAGGGGAACGGGGTCCGGGTCAGTCAGGAGTGAGGGGATCGGGGTCCGGGTCAGTCAGGAGTGAGGGGAATGGGGTCCGGGTCAGTCAGGAGTGAGGGGAACGGGGTCCGGGTCAGTCAGGAGTGAGGGTGACGGGGTCCGGGTCAGTCAGAAGTGAGGGGGACGTGGCCCGGGTCAGTCAGGAATGAGGGTGACGGGGTCCGGGTCAGTCAGGAGTGAGGGGCACGGGGTCTGGGTCACTCAGGAGTGAGGGGAACGGGGACCGGGTCAGTGAAGAGTGAGAGGAACGGGGTCCGGGTCAGTCAGGAGTGAGGGGAACGGGGTCCGGGTCAGTCAGGATTGAGGGGAACGGGGTCCGGGTCAGTCAGGAGTGAGGGGAACGGGGTCCGGGTCAGTCAGGAGTGAGGGGAACGGGGTCCGGGTCAGTCAGGATTGAGGGGAACGGGGACGGGTCAGTCAGGAGTGAGGTGAAAGGGGTCCGGGTCAGTCTGGAGTGAGGGGAACGGGGTCCGGGTCAGTCAGGAGAACAGGGAACGGGGTCCGGGTCAGTCAGGAGTGAGGGGAACGGGGTCCGGGTCAGTCAGGAGTGAGGGGAACGGGGTCCGGGTCACTCAGGAGTGAGGGGAACGGGGTCCGGGTCAGTCAGGAGTGAGGGGAACGGGGTCCAGCTCAGTTCAGGAGTGAGGGTGATGGGGTCCGGGTCAATCAGGAGTGAGGGGAACGGGGTCCGGGTCAGTCAGGAGTGAGGTTGACGGAGTCCGGGTCAGTCAGGAGTGAGGTTGACCGAGTCAGGGTCAGTCAGGAGTGAGGGGAACGGGGTCCGGTTCAGTCAGGAGTGAGGGGAACGGGGTCCGGGTCAGTCAGGAGTGAGGGGAACGGGGTCTGGGTCAGTCTGGAGTGAGAGGAACGGGGTCCGGGTCAGTCAGGAGTGAGGGTGACGGGGTCCGGGTCAGTCAGGAGTGAGGGGAACGGGGTCCGGGTCAGTCAGGAGTGAGGTTGACGGAGTCCGGGTCAGTCAGGAGTGAGGGGAACGGGGTCAGGGTCACTCAAGAGTGAGGGGTACGGGGTCCGGTTCAGTCAGGAGTGAGGGGAACGGGGTCCGCGTCAGTCAGGAGTGAGGGGAACGGGGTCCGGGTCAGTCAGGAGTGAGGGGATCGGGGTCCGGGTCAGTCAGGAGTGAGGGGAACGGGGTCCGGGTCAGTCAGGAGTGAGGGGATCGGGGTCCGGGTCAGTCAGGAGTGAGGGGAATGGGGTCCGGGTCAGTCAGGAGTGAGGGGAACGGGGTCCGGGTCAGTCAGGAGTGAGGGTGACGGGGTCCGGGTCAGTCAGAAGTGAGGGGGACGTGGCCCGGGTCAGTCAGGAATGAGGGTGACGGGGTCCGGGTCAGTCAGGAGTGAGGGGCACGGGGTCTGGGTCACTCAGGAGTGAGGGGAACGGGGACCGGGTCAGTGAAGAGTGAGAGGAACGGGGTCCGGGTCAGTCAGGAGTGAGGGGAACGGGGTCCGGGTCAGTCAGGATTGAGGGGAACGGGGTCCGGGTCAGTCAGCAGTGAGGGGAACGGGGTCCGGGTCAGTCAGGAGTGAGGGGAACGGGGTCCGGGTCAGTCAGGATTGAGGGGAACGGGGACGGGTCAGTCAGGAGTGAGGTGAAAGGGGTCCGGGTCAGTCTGGAGTGAGGGGAACGGGGTCCGGGTCAGTCAGGAGAACAGGGAACGGGGTCCGGGTCAGTCAGGAGTGAGGGGAACGGGGTCCGGGTCAGTCAGGAGTGAGGGGAACGGGGTCCGGGTCACTCAGGAGTGAGGGGAACGGGGTCCGGGTCAGTCAGGAGTGAGGGGAACGGGGTCCAGCTCAGTTCAGGAGTGAGGGTGATGGGGTCCGGGTCAGTCAGGAGTGAGGGGAACGGGGTCCGGGTCAGTCAGGAGTGAGTTTGACGGAGTCCGGGTCAGTCAGGAGTGAGGTTGACCGAGTCCGGGTCAGTCAGGAGTGAGGGGAACGGGGTCCGGTTCAGTCAGGAGTGAGGGGAACGGGGTCCGGGTCAGTCAGGAGTGAGGGGAACGGGGTCTGGGTCAGTCTGGAGTGAGAGGAACGGGGTCCGGGTCAGTCAGGAGTGAGGGTGACGGGGTCCGGGTCAGTCAGAGTGAGGGGAACGGGGTCCGGGTCAGTCAGGAGTGAGGTTGACGGAGTCCGGGTCAGTCAGGAGTGAGGGGAACGGGGTCAGGGTCACTCAAGAGTGAGGGGTACGGGGTCCGGGTCAGTCAGGAGTGAGGGGAACGGGGTCCGCGTCAGTCAGGAGTGAGGGGAACGGGGTCCGGGTCAGTCAGGAGTGAGGGGAACGGGGTCCGGGTCAGTCAGGAGTGAGGGGAACGGGGTCCGGGTCAGTCAGGAGTGAGGGGAACGGGGTCCGGGTCAGTCAGGAGTGAGGGGAACGGGGTCCGAATCGGTCAGGAGTGAGGGGAACGGGGTCCGGGTCAGTCAGGAGTGAGGGGAACGGGGTCCGGGTCAGTCAGGAGTGAGGGGAAAGGGCTCCGGGTCAGTCAGGAGTGAAGGGTACGGGCTCTGGGTCAGTCAGGAGTGAGAGGAACGGGGTCTGGGTCAGTCTGGAGTGAGCGGAACGGGGTCCAGTTCAGTCAGGAGTGAGGGGAACGGGGTCCAGGTCAGTCAGGAGTGAGAGGAACGGGGTCCGGGTCAGTCAGGTGTGAGGGTGACGGAGTCCGGGTCAGTCAGGAGTGAGGGGAACGGGGTCGGGTCAGTCAGGAGTGAGGGGAACGGGGTCCGGGTCAGTCAGGAGTGAGGGGAACGGGGTCCGGGTCAGTCAGGAGTGAGGGGAACGGGGTCCGGGTCAGTCAGGAGTGAGGGGACCGGTGTCCAGGTCAGTCAGGAGTGAGGGGAACGGTGTCCGGGTCAGTCAGGAGTGAGGGGAACGGGGTCCGGGTCAGTCAGAAGTGAGGGGAACGGGGTCCGGGTCAGTCAGGAGAACAGGGAACGGGGTCCGTGTCAGACAGGAGTGAGGGGAACGGGGTCCGGGTCAGTCAGGAGTGAGGGGAACGGGCTCCGGGTCAGTCAGGAGTGAGGGGAACGGGGTCCGGGTCAGTCTGGAGTGAGGGGAACGGGGTCCGGGTCAGTCAGGAGTGAGGGGAACGGGGTCCGGGTCAGTCAGGAGTGACGGTGACGGGGTCCGGGTCAGTCAGGAGTAAGGGGATCGGGGTCCGGGTCAGTCAGGAGTGAGGGTGACGGGGTCCTGGTCAGTCAGGAGAGAGGGGCACGGGGACCGGGTCAGTCAGGATTGAGGGGAACGGGTTCCGGGTCAGTCAGGAGTGAGAGGAACGGGGTCCGGACAGTCAGGAGTGAGGGGAACGGGGTCCGGGTCAGTCAGGAGTGAGAGGAACGGGGTCCGGGTCAGTCAGGAGTGAGGGGAACGGGGTCCGGGTCAGTCAGGAGTGAGGGGAACGGGGTCGGGGTCAGTCAGGAGTGAGGGGAACGGGGTCCGGGTCAGTCAGGAGTGAGGGGAACGGGCTCCGGGTCAGTCAGGAGTGAGGGGAACGGGGTCCGGTTCAGTCAGGAGTGAGAGGAACGGGGTCCGGGTCAGTCAGCAGTGAGAGGAACGGGGTCGGGGCCAGTCAGGAGTGAGGGGAACGGGGTCCGGGTCAGTCAGGTGTGAGGAGAACGGGGTCCGGGTCAGTCAGGAGTGAGGGGAACGGGGTCCGGGTCTGTGAGGACTGAGGGGAACGGGGTCCGCGTCAGTCAGGAGTGAGATGAACGGGGTCCGGGTCACTCAGGAGTGAGGGGAACGGTGTCCGGGTCAGTCAGGAGTGAGTGGAACAGGGTCCGGGTCAGTCAGGAGTGAGGGGAACGGGGTCCGGGTCAGTCAGGAGTGAGGGGAACGGGGTCCGGGTCAGTCAGGAGTGAGGGGAACGGGGTCCGGGTCAGTCAGGAGTGAGGGGAACGGGGTCCGGGTCAGTCAGGAGTGAGGGGAACGGGGTCCGGGTGAGTCAGGAGTGAGAGGAACGGGGTCCGGGTCAGTCAGGAATTAGGGGAACGGGGTCCGGGTCAGTCAGGAGTGAGGGTGATGAGGTCCGGGTCAGTCAGGAGCGAGGGGAACGGGGTCCGGGTCACTCAGGAGTGAGGGGAACGGGGTCAGTGTCAGTCAGGAGTGAGGGGAACGGGGTCCGGGTCAGTGAGGAGTGAGGGGAACGGGGTCCGGGTCAGTCAGGAGTGAGGGGAACGGGGTCCGGGTCACTCAGGAGTGAGGGAACGGGTTCCGGGTCAGTCAGGAGTGAGGGGAACGGGGTCCGGGTCAGTCAGGAGTGAGGGGTACGGGGGTCCGGGTCAGTCAGGAGTGAGGGGAACGGGGTCCGAATCGGTCAGGAGTGAGGGGAACGGGGTCCGGGTCAGTCAGGAGTGAGGGGAACGGGTCCGGGTCAGTCAGGAGTGAGGGGAAAAGGGCTCCGGGTCAGTCAGGAGTGAAGGGTACGGGCTCTGGGTCAGTCAGGAGTGAGAGGAACGGGGTCTGGGTCAGTCTGGAGTGAGCGGAACGGGGTCCAGTTCAGTCAGGAGTGAGGGGAACGGGGTCCGGGTCAGTCAGGATTGAGGGGAACGGAGTCCGGGTCAATCAGGAGTGAGGGAAACGGGGTCCGGGTCAGTCAGGAGTGAGGGGAACGGGGTCCTGGTCACTCAGGAGTGAGGGGAACCGGTTCCGGGTGAGTCAGGAGTGAGGGGAACGGGGTCCGGGTCAGTCAGGAGTGAAAGGAACTGTGTCCGGGTCAGTCAGGAGTGAGAGGAACGGGGTCCGGGACAGTCAGGAGTGAGGGGAACGGGGTCCGGGTCAGTCAGGAGTGAGGGGAACGGGGTCGGGGTCAGTCAGGAGTGAGGGGAACGGGGTCCGGGTCAGTCAGGAGTGAGGGGAACGGGCTCCGGGTCAGTCAGGAGTGAGGGGAACGGGGTCCGGTTCAGTCAGGAGTGAGAGGAACGGGGTCCGGGTCAGTCAGGAGTGAGGGGAACGGGGTCCGGGTCAGTCAGGAGTGAGGGGAACGGGGTCCGGGTCAGTCAGGAGTGAGGGGAACGGGGTCCGGGTCAGTCAGGAGTGAGGGGAACGGGGTCCGGGTGAGTCAGGAGTGAGAGGAACGGGGTCCGGGTCAGTCAGGAATTAGGGGAACGGGGTCCGGGTCAGTCAGGAGTGAGGGTGATGAGGTCCGGGTCAGTCAGGAGCGAGGGGAACGGGGTCCGGGTCACTCAGGAGTGAGGGGGAACGGGGTCAGTGTCAGTCAGGAGTGAGGGGAACGGGGTCCGGGTCAGTGAGGAGTGAGGGGAACGGGGTCCGGGTCAGTCAGGAGTGAGGGGAACGGGGTCCGGGTCACTCAGGAGTGAGGGGAACGGGTTCCGGGTCAGTCAGGAGTGAGGGGAACGGGGTCCGGGTCAGTCAGGAGTGAGGGGTACGGGGTCCGGGTCAGTCAGGAGTGAGGGGAACGGGGTCCGAATCGGTCAGGAGTGAGGGGAACGGGGTCCGGGTCAGTCAGGAGTGAGGGGAAACGGGGTCCGGGTCAGTCAGGAGTGAGGGGAAAGGGCTCCGGGTCAGTCAGGAGTGAAGGGTACGGGCTCTGGGTCAGTCAGGAGTGAGAGAACGGGGTCCGGGTCAGTCAGGGGATGAGGGGAACGGGGTCCGGTTCAGTCAGGAGTGAGGGGAACGGGGTCCGGGTCAGTCAGCAGTGAGAGGAACGGGGTCGGGGCCAGTCAGGAGTGAGGGGAACGGGGTCCGGGTCAGTCAGCTGTGAGGAGAACGGGGTCCGGGTCAGTCAGGAGTGAGGGGAACGGGGTCCGGGTCTGTGAGGACTGAGGGGAACGGGGTCCGGGTCAGTCAGGAGTGAGATGAACGGGGTCCGGGTCACTCAGGAGTGAGGGGAACGGTGTCCGGGTCAGTCAGGAGTGAGGGGAACAGGGTCCGGGTCAGTCAGGAGTGAGGGGAACGGGTCCGGGTCAGTCAGGAGTGAGGGGAACGGGGTCCGGGTCAGTCAGGAGTGAGGGGAACGGGGTCCGGGTCAGTCAGGAGTGAGGGGAAACGGGGTCCGGGTCAGTCAGGAGTGAGGGGAACGGGGTCCGGGTCAGTCAGGAGTGAGAGGAACGGGGTCCGGGTCAGTCAGGAATTAGGGGAACGGGGTCCGGGTCAGTCAGGAGTGAGGGTGATGAGGTCCGGGTCAGTCAGGAGCGAGGGGAACGGGGTCCGGGTCACTCAGGAGTGAGGGGAACGGGGTCAGTGTCAGTCAGGAGTGAGGGGAACGGGGTCCGGGTCAGTGAGGAGTGAGGGGAACGGGGTCCGGGTCACTCAGGAGTGAGGGGAACGGGTTCCGGGTCAGTCAGGAGTGAGGGGAACGGGGTCCGGGTCAGTCAGGAGTGAGGGGTACGGGGTCCGGGTCAGTCAGGAGTGAGGGGAACGGGGACCGAATCGGTCAGGAGTGAGGGGAACGGGGTCCGGGTCAGTCAGGAGTGAGGGGAACGGGGTCCGGGTCAGTCAGGAGTGAGGGGAAAGGGCTCCGGGTCAGTCAGGAGTGAAGGGTACGGGCTCTGGGTCAGTCAGGAGTGAGTGGAACGGGGTCTGGGTCAGTCTGGAGTGAGCGGAACGGGGTCCAGTTCAGTCAGGAGTGAGGGGAACGGGGTCCGGGTCAGTCAGGATTGAGGGGAACGGAGTCCGGGTCAGTCAGGAGTGAGGGAAACGGGGTCCGGGTCAGTCAGGAGTGAGGGGAACGGGGTCCGGGTCACTCAGGAGTGAGGGGAACCGGGTCCGGGTCAGTCTCAGGAGTGAGGGGAACGGGGTCCGGGTCAGTCAGGAGTGAAAGGAACTGTCTCCGGGTCAGTCAGGAGTGAGGGGAACGGGGTCCGGGTAAGTCTGGAATGAGGGGAACGGGGTCCGGGTCAGTCAGGAGTGAGAGGAACCGGGTCCGGGTCAGTCAGGAGTGAGGGGATCGGGGTCCGGGTCAGTCAGGAGTGAGGGGAACGGGGTCCAGGTCAGTCAGGAGTGAGGGGAACGGGGTCCAGGTCAGTCAGGAGTGAGAGGAACGGGGTCCGGGTCAGTCAGGTGTGAGGGTGACGGAGTCCGGGTCAGTCAGGAGTGAGGGGAACGGGGTCCGGGTCAGTCAGGAGTGAGGGGAACGGGGTCCGGGTCAGTCAGGACTGAGGGGAACGGGGTCCGGGTCAGTCAGGAGTGAGGGGAACGGGGTCCGGGTCAGTCAGGAGTGAGGGGACCGGGGTCCAGGTCAGTCAGGAGTGAGGGGAACGGTGTCCGGGTCAGTCAGGAGTGAGGGGAACGGGGTCCGGGTCAGTCAGAAGTCAGGGGTACGGGGTCCGGGTCAGTCAGGAGAACAGGGAACGGGGTCCGTGTCAGACAGGAGTGAGGGGAACGGGGTCCGGGTCAGTCAGGAGAACAGGGAACGGGGTCCGGGTCAGTCAGGAGTGAGGGGAACGGGGTCCGGGTCAGTCAGGAGTGAGGGGAACGGGCTCCGGGTCAGTCAGGAGTGAGGGGAACGGGGTCCGGGTCAGTCTGGAGTGAGGGGAACGGGGTCCGGGTAAGTCAGGAGTGAGGGGAACGGGGTCCGGGTCAGTCAGGAGTGAGGGTGACGGGGTCCGGGTCAGTCAGGAGTAAGGGGATCGGGGTCCGGGTCAGTCAGGAGTGAGGGGAACGGGGTCCGGGTCAGTCAGGAGTGAGAGGAACGGGGTCCGGGTCAGTCAGGAGTGAGGGGAACGGGGTCCGGGTCAGTCAGGAGTGAGGGGAACGGGGTCGGGGTCAGTCAGGAGTGAGGGGAACGGGGTCCGGGTCAGTCAGGAGTGAGGGGAACGGGCTCCGGGTCAGTCAGGAGTGAGGGGAACGGGGTCCGGGTCAGTCAGGAGTGAGAGGAACGGGGTCCGGGTCAGTCAGCAGTGAGAGGAACGGGGTCCGGGCCAGTCAGGAGTGAGGGGAACGGGGTCCGGGTCAGTCAGGTGTGAGGGGAACGGGGTCCGGGTCAGTCAGGAGTGAGGGGAACGGGGTCCGGGTCAGTGAGGACTGAGGGGAACGGGGTCCGGGTCAGACAGGAGTGAGATGAACGGGGTCCGGGTCACTCAGGAGTGAGGGGAACGGTGTCCGGGTCAGTCAGGAGTGAGGGGAACAGGGTCCGGGTCAGTCAGGAGTGAGGGGAACGGGGTCCGGGTCAGTCAGGAGTGAGGGGAACGGGGTCCGGGTCAGTCAGGAGTGAGGGGAACGGGGTCCGGGTCAGTCAGGAGTGAGGGGAACGGGGTCCGGGTCAGTCAGGAGTGAGGGGAACGGGGTCCGGGTCAGTCAGGAGTGAGAGGAACGGGGTCCGGGTCAGTCAGGAATTAGGGGAACGGGGTCCGGGTCAGTCAGGAGTGAGGGTGATGAGGTCCGGGTCAGTCAGGAGCGAGGGGAACGGAGTCCGGGTCACTCAGGAGTGAGGGGAACGGGGTCAGTGTCAGTCAGGAGTGAGTGGAACGGGGTCCGATTCAGTGAGGAGTGAGAGGAACGGGGTCCGGGTCAGTCAGGAGTGAGGGGAACGGGGTCCGGGTCACTCAGGAGTGAGGGGAACGGGTTCCGGGTCAGTCAGGAGTGAGGGGAACGGGGTCCGGGTCAGTCAGGAGTGAGGGGTACGGGGTCCGGGTCAGTCAGGAGAACAGGGAACGGGGTCCGGGTCAGTCAGGAGAATAGGGAACGGGGTCCATGTCAGTCAGGAGTGAGGGGAACGGGGTCCGGGTCAGTCAGGAGTGAGGGGAACGCGGTCCGGGTCAGTCAGGATTCAGGGGAACGGGGTCCGGGTCAGTCAGGAGTAAGGGGAACGGGGTCCGGGTCAGTCAGGAGTGAGGGGAACGGGGTCCGGGTCAGTCAGGAGTGAGGGGAACGGGGTCCGGGTCAGTCAGGAGTGAGGGGAACGGTGTTCGGGTCAGTCAGGAGTGAGGGGAACGGGGTCCGGGTCAGTCAGGAGTGAGGGGAACGGGTTCCTGGTCAGTCAGGAGTGAGGGGAACGGGGTCCGGGTCAGTCAAGTGTGAGGGGAACGGGGTCCGGGTCAGTCAGGAGTGAGGGGAACGGGGTCCGGGTCAGTGAGGACTGAGGGGAACGGGGTCCGGGTCAGTCAGGAGTGAGATGAACGGGGTCCGGGTCACTCAGGAGTGAGAGGAACGGGGTCCGGGTCAGTCAGGAGTGAGGGGAACAGGGTCCGGGTCAGTCAGGAGTGAGGGGAACGGGGTCCGGGTCAGTCAGGAGTGAGGGGAACGGGGTCCGGGTCAGTCAGGAGTGAGGGGAACGGGGTCCGGGTCAGTCAGGAGTGAGGGGAACGGGGTCCGGGTCAGTCAGGAGTGAGGGGAACGGGGTCCGGGTCAGTCAGGAGTGAGAGGAACGGGGTCCGGGTCAGTCAGGAATTAGGGGAACGGGGTCCGGGTCAGTCAGGAGTGAGGGTGATGAGGTCCGGGTCAGTCAGGAGCGAGGGGAACGGGGTCCGGGTCACTCAGGAGTGAGGGGAACGGGGTCAGTGTCAGTCAGGAGTGAGGGGAACAGGGTCCGGGTCAGTGAGGAGTCAGGGGAACGGGGTCCGGGTCAGTCAGGAGTGAGGGGAACGGGGTCCGGGTCACTCAGGAGTGAGGGGAACGGGTTCCGGGTCAGTCAGGAGTGAGGGGTACGGGGTCCGGGTCAGTCAGGAGAACAGGGAACGGGGTCCGGGTCAGTCAGGAGAATAGGGAACGGGGTCCATGTCAGTCAGGAGTGAGGGGAACGGGGTCCGGGTCAGTCAGGAGTGAGGGGAACGCGGTCCGGGTCAGTCAGGATTGAGGGGAACGGGGTCCGGGTCAGTCAGGAGTAAGGGGAACGGGGTCCGGGTCAGTCAGGAGTGAGGGGAACGGGGTCCGGGTCAGTCAGGAGTGAGGGGAACGTGGTCCGGGTCAGTCAGGAGTGAGGGGAACGGTGTTCGGGTCAGTCAGGAGTGAGGGGAACAGGGTCCGGGTCAGTCAGGAGTGAGGGGAACGGGGTCCTGGTCAGTCAGGAGTGAGGAGAACGGGGTCCGGGTGAGTCAGGACTGAGGGGAACGGGGTCCGGTTCAACAGGAGTGAGGGGAACGGGGTCCGGGTCAGTCAGGAGTTAGGGGAACTGGGTCCGGGTCAGTCAGGGGTGAGGGGAACGGGGTCCGGGTCAGTCAGGGGTGAGCGGAACGGGGTCCGGGTCAGTCAGGAGTGAGGGGAACGGGGTCCGGGTCAGTCAGGAGGGTGAGGAACGGGGTCCGGGTCAGTCAGGAGTGAGGGGAACGGGGTCCGTGTCAGTCAGGAGTGAGGAGAACGGGGTCCGGGTCAAACAGGAGAACAGGGAACGGGGTCCGGGTCAGTCAGGAGTGAGGGGAACGGGGTCCGGTTCACTCAGGAGTGAGGGAAACGGGGTCCGGGTCAGTCAGGAGAACAGGGAACGGGGTCCGGGTCAGTCAGGAGTGAGGGGAACGGGGTCCGGGTCAGTCAGGAGTGAGGGGAACGGGGTCCAGGTCAGTCAGGAGTGAGGGGAACGGGGTCCGGGTCAGTCAGGAGTGAGAGGAACGGGGTCCGGGTCAGTCAGGTGTGAGGGTGACGGAGTCCGGGTCAGTCAGGAGTGAGGGGAACGGGGTCCGGGTCAGTCAGGAGTGAGGGGAACGGGGTCCGGGTCAGTCAGGAGTGAGATGAACGGGGTCCGGGTCACTCAGGAGTGAGGGAAACGATGTCCGGGTCAGTCAGGAGTGAGGGGAACAGGATCCGGGTCAGTCAGGAGTGAGGGGAACGGGGTCCGGGTCAGTCAGGAGTGAGGGGAACGGGGTCCGGGTCAGTCAGGAGTGAGGGGAACGGGGTCCGGGTCAGTCAGGAGTGAGGGAAACGGGGTCCGGGTCATTCAGGAGTGAGGGGAACGGGGTCCGGGTCAGTCAGGAGTGAGAGGAACGGGGTCCGGGTCAGACAGGAATTAGGGGAACGGGGTCCGGGTCAGTCAGGAGTGAGGGTGATGAGGACCGGGTCAGTCAGGAGTGAGGGGAACGGGGTCCGGGTCACTCAGGAGTGAGGGGAACGGGCTCCGGGTCACTCAGGAGTGAGGGGAACGGGGTCCGGGTCAGTCAGGAGTGAGGGGAACGGGGTCCGGGTCAGTCAGGAGTGAGGGGAACGGGGTCCGGGTCAGTCAGGAGTGAGGGGAACGGGGTCCGGGTCAGTCAGGAGTGAGGGGTACGGGGTCCGGGTCAGTCAGGAGAACAGGGAACGGGGTCCGGGTCAGTCAGGAGAATAGGGAACGGGGTCCATGTCAGTCAGGAGTGAGGGGAACGGGGTCCGGGTCAGTCAGGAGTGAGGAGAACGCGGTCCGGGTCAGTCAGGATTGAGGGGAACGGGGTCCGGGTCAGTCAGGAGTAAGGGGAACGGGGTCCGGGTCAGTCAGGAGTAAGGGGAACGGGGTCCGGGTCAGTCAGGAGTGAGGGGAACGGGGTCCGGGTCAGTCAGGAGTGAGGGGAACGGGGTCCGGGTCAGTCAGGAGTGAGGGGAACGGGGTCCGGGTCAGTCAGGAGTGAGGGGTACGGGGTCCGGGTCAGTCAGGAGAACAGGGAACGGGGTCCGGGTCAGTCAGGAGAATAGGGAACGGGGTCCATGTCAGTCAGGAGTGAGGGGAACGGGGTCCGGGTCAGTCAGGAGTGAGGAGAACGCGGTCCGGGTCAGTCAGGATTGAGGGGAACGGGGTCCGGGTCAGTCAGGAGTAAGGGGAACGGGGTCCGGGTCAGTCAGGAGTGAGGGGAACGGGGTCCGGGTCAGTCAGGAGTGAGGGGAACGGGGTCCGGGTCAGTCAGGAGTGAGGGGAACGGTGTCCAGGTCAGTCAGGAGTGAGGGGAACGGGGTTCGGGTCAGTCAGGAGTGAGGGGAACGGGGTCCTGGTCAGTCAGGAGTGAGGGGAACGGGGTCCGGGTGAGTCAGGAGTGAGGGGAACGGGGTCCGGGTCAGTCAGGAGTGAGGGGAACGGGGTCCGGGTCAGTCAGGAGTTAGGGGAACTGGGTCCGGGTCAGTCAGGGGTGAGGGGAACGGGGTCCGGGTCAGTCAGGGGTGAGCGGAACGGTGTCCGGGTCAGTCAGGAGTGAGGGGAACGGGGTCCGGGTCAGTCAGGAGGGTGAGGAACGGGGTCCGGGTCAGTCAGGAGTGAGGGGAACGGGGTCCGTGTCAGTCAGGAGTGAGGAGAACGGGGTCCGGGTCAGTCAGGAGTGAGGGGAACGGGGTCCGGGTCAAACAGGAGAACGGGGAACGGGGTCCGGGTTAGTCAGGATTGAGGGGAACGGGGTCCGGTTCACTCAGGAGTGAGGGTAACGGGGTCCGATTCAGTCAGGAGAACAGGGAACGGGGTCCGGGTCAGTCAGGAGAGAGGGGAACGGGGTCCGGGTCAGTCAGGAGTGAGGGGATCGGGGTCCGGGTCAGTCAGGAGTGAGGGGAACGGGGTCCGGGTCAGTCAGGAGTGAGGGGAAAGGGGTCCGGGTCAGTCAGGAGTGAGGGTGACGGGGTCCGGGTCAGTCAGGAGTGAGGGGAACGGGGTGCGGGTCAATCAGGAGTGAGGTGAACGGGGTCCGGGTCAGTCAGGAGTGAGGGGAACGGGTTCCGGGTCACTCAGGAGTGAGGGGAATGGGGAACGGGTCAGTGAAGAGTGAGAGGAACGGGGTCCGGGTCAGTCAGGAGAACAGGGAACGGGGTCCGGGTCAGTCAGGTTTGAGGGGAACGGTGTCCGGGTCAGTCAGGAGTGAGGGGAACGGGGTCCGGGTCAGTCAGGAGTGAGGGGAAAGGGGTCCGGGTCAGTCAGGATTGAGGGGAACGGGGTCCGGGTCAGTCAGGAGTGAGGGGAACGGGGTCCGGGTCAGCCACGAGTGACGGGAACGGGGTCCGTGTCAGTCAGGAGATCAAGGAACGGGGTCCGGGTCACTCAGGAGTGAGGGGAACGGGGTCCGGGTCAGTCAGGAGTGAGGGGAACGGGGTCCAGGTCAGTTCAGGAGTGAGGGTGATGGGGTCCGGGTCAGTCAGGAGTGAGGGGAACGGGGTCCGGGTCAGTCAGGAGTGAGGTTGACGGAGTCCGGGTCAGTCAGGAGTGAGGTTGATCGAGTCCGGGTCAGTCAGGAGTGAGAGGAACGGGGTCCGGGTCAGTCAGGAGTGAGGGGAACAGGGTCCGGGTCAGTCAGGAGTGAGGGGAACGGGGTCTGGGTCAGTCAGGAGTGAGAGGAACGGGGTCCGGGTCACTCAGGAGTGAGGGTGACGGGGTCCGGGTCAGTCAGGAGTGAGGGGAACGGGGTCCGGGTCTGTCAGGAGTGAGGTTGACGGAGTCCGGGTCAGTCAGGAGTGAGGGGAACGGGGTCAGGGTCACTCAGGAGTGAGGGGTAGGGGGTCCGGGTCAGTCAGGAGTTAGGGGAACGGGGTCCGCGTCAGTCAGGAGTGAGGGGAACGGGGTCCGGGTCAGTCAGGAGTGAGGGGAACGGGGTCCGGGTCAGTCAGGAGTGAGGGGAACGGGGTCCGAATCGGTCAGGAGTGAGGGGAACGGGGTCCGGGTCAGTCAGGAGTGAGGGGAACGGGGTCCGGGTCAGTCAGGAGTGAGGGGAAAGGGCTCCGGGTCAGTCAGGAGTGAAGGGAACGGGGTCTGGGTCAGTCAGGAGTGAGAGGAACGGGGTCTGGGTCAGTCTGGAGTGAGCGGAACGGGGTCCAGTTCAGTCAGGAGTGAGGGGAACGGGGTCCGGGTCAGTCAGGATTGAGGGGAACGGAGTCCGGGTCAGTCAGGAGTGAGGGGAACGGGGTACGGGTCAGTCAGGAGTGAGGGGAACGGGGTCCGGGTCACTCAGGAGTGAGGGGAACGGGGTCCGCGTCAGTCAGGAGTGAGGGGAACGGGGTCCGGGTCAGTCAGGAGTGAAAGGAACTGTGTCCGGGTCAGCCAGGAGTGAGGGCAACGGGGTCCGGGTAAGTCTGGAGTGAGGGGAACGGGGTCCGGGTCAGTCAGGAGTGAGAGGAACCGGGTCCGGGTCAGTCAGGAGTGAGGGGATCGGGGTCCGGGTCAGTCAGGAGTGAGGGGAACGGGGTCCGGGTCAGTCAGGAGTGAGGGGAACGGGGTCCGGGTCAGTCAGGAGTGAGAGGAACGGGGTCCGGGTCAGTCAGGAGTGAGAGGAACGGGGTCCGGGTCAGTCAGGTGTGAGGGTGACGGAGTCCGGGTCAGTCAGGAGTGAGGGGAACGGGGTCCGGGTCATTCAGGAGTGAGGGGAACGGGGTCCGGGTCAGTCAGGAGTGAGGGGAACGTGGTCCGGGTCAGTCAGGAGTGAGGGGAACGGGGTCCGGGTCAGTCAGGAGTGAGGGGAACGGGGTCCGGGTCAGTCAGGAGTGAGGGGAACGGTGTCCGGGTCACTCAGGAGTCAGGGGAACGGGGTCCGGGTCAGTCAGAAGTGAGGGGAACGGGATCCGGGTCAGTCAGGAGAACAGGGAACGGGGTCCGGGTCAGTCAGGAGTGAGGGGAACGGGGTCCGGGTCAGTCAGGAGTGAGGGGAACGGGGTCCGGGTCACTCAGGAGTCACGGGAACGGGGTCCGGGTCAGTCTGGAGTGAGGGGAACGGGGTCCGGGTCAGTCAGGAGTGAGGGGAACGGGCTCCGGGTCAGTCAGGAGTGAGGGGAACGGGGTCCGGGTCAGTCAGGAGTGAGGTGAACGGGGTCCGGGTCAGTCTGGAGTGAGGGGAACGGGGTCCGGGTCAGTCAGGAGTGAGGGGAACAGGGTCCGGGTCAGTCAGGAGTGAGGGGAACGGGGTCCGGGTCAGTCAGGAGTGAGGTGAACGGGGCCCGGGTCAGTCAGGAGTGAGGGTGACGGGGTCCGGGTCAGTCAGGAGTGAGGGGATCGGGGTCCGGGTCAGTCTTGAGTGAGGTGAACGGGGTCCGGGTCAGTCTGGAGTGAGGGGAAAAGGGTCCGGGTCAGTCAGGAGTGAGGGGATCGGGGTCCGGGTCAGTCAGGAGTGAGGGGAAAGGGGTCCGGGTCAGTCTGGAGTGAGGGTGATGGGGTCCGGGTCAGTCAGGAGTGAGGGGAACGGGGTCCGGGTCAGTCAGGAGTGAGGTTGACGGAGTCCGGGTCAGTCAGGAGTGAGGTTGATCGAGTCCGGGTCAGTCAGGAGTGAGAGGAACGGGGTCCGGGTCAGTCAGGAGTGAGGGGAACAGGGTCCGGGTCAGTCAGGAGTGAGGGGAACGGGGTCTGGGTCAGTCAGGAGTGAGAGGAACGGGGTCCGGGTCAGTCAGGAGTGAGGGTGACGGGGTCCGGGTCTGTCAGGAGTGAGGTTGACGGAGTCCGGGTCAGTCAGGAGTGAGGGGAACGGGGTCAGGGTCACTCAGGAGTGAGGGGTACGGGGTCCGGGTCAGTCAGGAGTTAGGGGAACGGGGTCCGCGTCAGTCAGGAGTGAGGGGAACGGGGTCCGGGTCAGTCAGGAGTGAGGGGAACGGGGTCCGGGTCAGTCAGGAGTGAGGGGAACGGGGTCCGAATCGGTCAGGAGTGAGGGGAACGGGGTCCGGGTCAGTCAGGAGTGAGGGGAACGGGGTCCGGGTCAGTCAGGAGTGAGGGGAAAGGGCTCCGGGTCAGTCAGGAGTGAAGGGAACGGGGTCTGGGTCAGTCAGGAGTGAGAGGAACGGGGTCTGGGTCAGTCTGGAGTGAGCGGAACGGGGTCCAGTTCAGTCAGGAGTGAGGGGAACGGGGTCCGGGTCAGTCAGGATTGAGGGGAACGGAGTCCGGGTCAGTCAGGAGTGAGGGGAACGGGGTACGGGTCACTCAGGAGTGAGGGGAACGGGGTCCGGGTCACTCAGGAGTGAGGGGAACGGGGTCCGCGTCAGTCAGGAGTGAGGGGAACGGGGTCCGGGTCAGTCAGGAGTGAAAGGAACTGTGTCCAGGTCAGCCAGGAGTGAGGGCAACGGGGTCCGGGTAAGTCTGGAGTGAGGGGAACGGGGTCCGGGTCAGTCAGGAGTGAGAGGAACCGGGTCCGGGTCAGTCAGGAGTGAGGGGATCGGGGTCCGGGTCAGTCAGGAGTGAGGGGAACGGGGTCCGGGTCAGTCAGGAGTGAGGGGAACGGGGTCCGGGTCAGTCAGGAGTGAGAGGAACGGGGTCCGGGTCAGTCAGGAGTGAGAGGAACGGGGTCCGGGTCAGTCAGGTGTGAGGGTGACGGAGTCCGGGTCAGTCAGGAGTGAGGGGAACGGGGTCCGGGTCATTCAGGAGTGAGGGGAACGGGGTCCGGGTCAGTCAGGAGTGAGGGGAACGTGGTCCGGGTCAGTCAGGAGTGAGGGGAACGGGGTCCGGGTCAGTCAGGAGTGAGGGGAACGGGGTCCGGGTCAGTCAGGAGTGAGGGGAACGGTGTCCGGGTCACTCAGGAGTCAGGGGAACGGGGTCCGGGTCAGTCAGAAGTGAGGGGAACGGGATCCGGGTCAGTCAGGAGAACAGGGAACGGGGTCCGGGTCAGTCAGGAGTGAGGGGAACGGGGTCCGGGTCAGTCAGGAGTGAGGGGAACGGGGTCCGGGTCAGTCAGGAGTCAGGGGAACGGGGTCCGGGTCAGTCTGGAGTGAGGGGAACGGGGTCCGGGTCAGTCAGGAGTGAGGGGAACGGGGTCCGGGTCAGTCAGGAGTGAGGGGAACGGGGTCCGGGTCAGTCAGGAGTGAGGTGAACGGGGTCCGGGTCAGTCTGGAGTGAGGGGAACGGGGTCCGGGTCAGTCAGGAGTGAGGGGAACAGGGTCCGGGTCAGTCAGGAGTGAGGGGAACGGGGTCCGGGTCAGTCAGGAGTGAGGTGAACGGGGCCCGGGTCAGTCAGGAGTGAGGGTGACGGGGTCCGGGTCAGTCAGGAGTGAGGGGATCGGGGTCCGGGTCAGTCTGGAGTGAGGTGAACGGGGTCCGGGTCAGTCTGGAGTGAGGGGAAAAGGGTCCGGGTCAGTCAGGAGTGAGGGGATCGGGGTCCGGGTCAGTCAGGAGTGAGGGGAACGGGGTCCGGGTCAGTCTGGAGTGAGGGGAACGGGGTCCGGGTCAGACAGGAGTGAGGGGAACGGGGTCCGGGTCAGTCAGGAGTGAGGGTGACGGGGTCCGGGTCAGTCAGGAGTGAGGTGAACGGGGTCCGGGTCAGTCTGGAGTGAGGGGAACGGGGTCCGGGTCAGTCAGGAGTGAGGGGAACGGGGTCCGGGTCAGTCAGGAGTGAGGGGAACGGCGTCCGGGTCAGTCAGGAGTGAGGTGAACGGGGTCCGGGTCAGTCAGGAGTGAGGGTGACGGGGTCCGGGTCAGTCAGGAGTGAGGGGATCGGGGTCCGGGTCAGTCAGGAGTGAGGGTGACGGGGTCCGGGTCAGTCAGGAGTGAGGGGCACGGGGACCGGGTCAGTCAGGAGTGAGGGGAACGGGTTCCGGGTCAGTCAGGAGTGAGAGGAACGGGGTCCGGGTCAGTCAGGACTGAGGGGAACGGGGTCCGGGTCAGTCAGGAGTGAGAGGAACGGGGTCCGGGTCAGTCAGGAGTGAGGGGAACGGGGTCCGGGTCAGTCAGGAGTGAGGGGAACGGGGTCCGGGTCAGTCAGGAGTGAGTGCAACGGGGTCCGGGTCAGTCAGGAGTGAGGGGAACGGGCTCCGGGTCAGTCAGGAGTGAGGGGAACGGGGTCCGGGTCAGTCAGGAGTGAGGGGAACGGGGTCCGGGTCAGTCAGGAGTGAGGGGAACGGGGTCCGGGCCAGTCAGGAGTGACGGGAACGGGGTCCGGGTCAGTCAGCTGTGAGGGGAACGGGGTCCGGGTCAGTCAGGAGTGAGGGGAACGGGGTCCGGGTCACTGAGGACTGAGGGGAATGGGGTCCGGGTCAGTCAGGAGTGAGATGAACGGGGTCCGGTTCACTCAGGAGTGAGGGGAAAGGGGTCCGGGTCAGTCAGGAGTGAGGGGAACAGGGTCCGGGTCAGTCAGGAGTGAGGGGAACGGGGTCCGGGTCAGTCAGGAGTGACGGGAACGGGGTCCGGGTCAGTCAGGAGTGAGGGGAACGGGGTCCGGGTCAGTCAGGAGTGAGGGGAACGGGGTCCGGGTCAGTCAGGAGTGAGGGGAACGGGGTCCGGGTCAGTCAGGAGTGAAAGGAACTGTGTCCGGGTCAGTCAGGAGTGAGGGGAACGGGGTCCGGGTAAGTCTGGAGTGAGGGGAACGGGGTCCGGGTCAGTCAGGAGTGAGAGGAACCGGGTCCGGGTCAGTCAGGAGTGAGGGGATCGGGGTCCGGGTCAGTCAGGAGTGAGGGGAACGGGGTCCGGGTCAGTCAGGAGTGAGGGGAACGGGGTCCAGGTCAGTCAGGAGTGAGGGGAACGGGGTCCAGGTCAGTCAGGAGTGAGAGGAACGGGGTCCGGGTCAGACAGGTGTGAGGGTGACGGAGTCCGGGTCAGTCAGGAGTGAGGGGAACGGGGTCCGGGTCAGTCAGGAGTGAGGGGAACGGGGTCCGGGTCAGTCAGGGGTGAGGGGAACGGGGTCCGGGTCAGTCATGAGTGAGGGGAACGGGGTCCGGGTCAGTCAGGAGTGAGGGGACCGGAGTCCAGGTCAGTCAGGAGTGAGGGGAATGGTGTCCGGGTCAGTCAGGAGTGAGGGGAACGGGGTCCGGGTCAGTCAGAAGTGAGGGGACCGGGGTCCGGGTCAGTCAGGAGAACAGGGAACGGGGTCCGGGTCAGTCAGGAGTGAGGGGAACGGGGTCCGGGTCAGTCAGGAGAACAGGGAACGGGGTCCGGGTCAGTCAGGAGTGAGGGGAACGGGGTCCGGGTCAGTGAGGACTGAGGGGAACGGGGTCCGGGTCAGTCTGGAGTGAGGTGAACTGGGTCCGGGTCAGTCTGGAGTAAGGGGAACGGGGTCCGGGTCAGTCAGCAGTGAGGGGAACGGGGTCCGGGTCAGTCAGCAGTGAGGGTGACGGGGTCCGGGTCAGTCAGGAGTAAGGGGATCGGGGTCCGGGTCAGTCAGGAGTGAGGGTGACGGGGTCCGGGTCAGTCAGGAGAGAGGGGCACGGGGACCGGGTCAGTCAGGATTGAGGGGAACGGGTTCCGGGTCAGTCAGGAGTGAGAGGAACGGGGTCCGGGTCAGTCAGGAGTGAGGGGAACGGGGTCCGGGTCAGTCAGGAGTGAGAGGAAAGGGGTCCGGGTCAGTCAGGAGTGAGGGGAACGGGGTCCGGGTCAGTCAGGAGTGAGGGGAACGGGGTCGGGGTCAGTCAGGAGTGAGGGGAACGGGGTCCGGGTCAGTCAGGAGTGAGGGGAACGGGCTCCGGGTCAGTCAGGAGTGAGGGGAACGGGGTCCGGGTCAGTCAGGAGTGAGAGGAACGGGGTCCGGGTCAGTCAGCAGTGAGGGGTACGGGGTCCGGGCCAGTCAGGAGTGAGGGGAACGGGGTCCGGGTCAGTCAGGTGTGAGGGGAACGGGGTCCGGGTCAGTCAGGAGTGAGGGGAACGGGGTCCGGGTCAGTGAGGACTGAGGGGAACGGGGTCCGGGTCAGTCAGGAGTGAGATGAACGGGGTCCGGGTCACTCAGGAGTGAGGGGAACGGTGTCCGGGTCAGTCAGGAGTGAGGGGAACAGGGTCCGGGTCAGTCAGGAGTGAGGGGAACGGGGTCCGGGTCAGTCAGGAGTGAGGGGAACGGGGTCCGGGTCAGTCAGGAGTGAGGGGAACGGGGTCCGGGTCAGTCAGGAGTGAGGGGAACGGGGTCCGGGTCAGTCAGGAGTGAGGGGAACGGGGTCCGGGTCAGTCAGGAGTGAGAGGAACGGGGTCCGGGTCAGTCAGGAATTAGGGGAACGGGGTCCGGGTCAGTCAGGAGTGAGGGTGATGAGGTCCGGGTCAGTCAGGAGCGAGGGGAACGGGGTCCGGGTCACTCAGGAGTGAGGGGAACGGGGTCAGTGTCAGTCAGGAGTGAGGGGAACGGGGTCCGGGTCAGTGAGGAGTGAGGGGAACGGGGTCCGGGTCAGTCAGGAGTGAGGGGAACGGGGTCCGGGTCTCTCAGGAGTGAGGGGAACGGGTTCCGGGTCAGTCAGGAGTGAGGGGAACGGGGTCCGGGTCAGTCAGGAGTGAGGGGAACGGGGTCCGGGTCAGTCAGGAGTGAGGGGAACGGGGTCCGAGTCAGTCAGGAGTGAGGGGTACGGGGTCTGGGTCAGTCAGGAGAACAGGGAACGGGGTCCGGGTCAGTCAGGAGAATAGGGAACGGGGTCCATGTCAGTCAGGAGTGAGGGGAACGGGGTCCGGGTCAGTCAGGAGTGAGGGGAACGCGGTCCGTGTCAGTCAGGATTGAGGGGAACGGGGTGCGGGTCAGTCAGGAGTAAGGGGAACGGGGTCCGGGTCAGTCATGAGTGAGGGGAACGGGGTCCGGGTCACTCAGGAGTGAGGGGAACGGGGTCCGGGTCAGTCAAGAGTGAAGGGAACGGTGTGCGGGTCAGTCAGGAGTGAGGGGAACGGGGTCCGGGTCAGTCAGGAGTGAGGGGAACGGAGTCCTGGTCAGTCAGGACTGAGGGGAACGGGGTCCGGGTGAGTCAGGAGTGAGGGGAACGGGGTCCGGGTCAGTCAGGAGTGAGGGGAACGGGGTCCGGGTCAGTCAGGAGTGAGGGGAACTGGGTCCGGGTCAGTCAGGGGTGAGCGGAACGGGGTCCGGGTCAGTCAGGAGTGAGGGGAACGGGGTCCGGGTCAGTCAGGAGTCAGGGGAACGGGGTCCGTGTCAGTCAGGAGTGAGGAGAACGGGGTCCGGGTCAGTCAGGAGTGAGGGGAACGGGGTCCGGGTCAAACAGGAGAACAGGGAACGGGGTCCGGGTCAGTCAGGAGTGAGGGGAACGGGGTCCGGTTCAATCAGGAGTGAGGGAAATGGGGTCCGGGTCAGTCAGGAGAACAGGGAACGGGGTCCTGGTCAGTCAGGAGTGAGGGGAACGGTGTCCGGGTCAGTCAGGAGTGAGGGGATCGGGGTCCGGGTCAGTCAGGAGTGAGGGGAACGGGGTCCGGGTCAGTCAGGAGTGAGGGGAAAGGGGTCCGGGTCAGTCAGGAGTGAGGGTGACGGGGTCCGGGTCAGTCAGGAGTGAGGGGAACGGGGTCCGGGTCAGTCAGGAGTGAGGGGAACGGGGTCCGGGTCAGTCAGGAGTGAGAGGAACGGGGTCCGGGTCACTCAGGAGTGAGGGGAATGGGGACCGGGTCAGTGAAGAGTGAGAGGAACGGGGTCCGGGTCAGTCAGGAGAACAGGGAACGGGGTCCGGGCCAGTCAGGTTTGAGGGGAACGGTGTCCGGGTCAGTCAGGAGTGAGGGGAAGGGGTCCGGGTCAGTCAGGAGTGAGGGGAACGGGGTCCGGGTCAGTCAGGATTGAGGGGAACGGGGTCCGGGTCAGTCAGGAGTGAGGGGAACGAGGTCCGGGTCAGTCAGGAGTGAGGGGAACGGGGTCCGTGTCAGTCAGGAGATCAAGGAACGGGGTCCGGGTCACTCAGGAGTGAGGGGAACGGGGTCCGGGTCAGTCAGGAGTGAGGGGAACGGGGTCCAGGTCAGTTCAGGAGTGAGGGTGATGGGGTCCGGGTCAGTCAGGAGTGAGGGGAACGAAGTCCGGGTCAGTCAGGAGTGAGGTTGACGGAGTCCGGGTCAGTCAGGAGTGAGGTTGATCGAGTCCGGGTCAGTCAGGAGTGAGAGGAACGGGTTCCGGGTCAGTCAGGAGTGAGGGGAACAGGGTCCGGGTCAGTCAGGAGTGAGGGGAACGGGGTCTGGGTCAGTCAGGAGTGAGAGGAACGGGGTCCGGGTCAGTCAGGAGTGAGGGTGACGGGGTCCGGGTCAGTCAGGAGCGAGGGGAACGGGGTCCGGGTCAGTCAGGAGTGAGGTTGACGGAGTCCGGGTCAGTCAGGAGTGAGGGGAACGGGGTCAGGGTCACTCAGGAGTGAGGGGTACGGGGTCCGGGTCAGTCAGGAGTTAGGGGAACGGGGTCCGCGTCAGTCAGGAGTGAGGGTAACGGCGTCCGGGTCAGTCAGGAGTGAGGGGAACGGGGTCCGCGTCAGTCAGGAGTGAGGGGAACGGGGTCCGGGTCAGTCAGGAGTGAGGGGAACGGGGTCCGGGTCAGTCAGGAGTGAGGGCAACGGGGTCCGAATCGGTCAGGAGTGAGGGGAACGGGGTCCGGGTCAGTCAGGAGTGAGGGGAACGGGGTCCGGGTCAGTCAGGAGTGAGGGGAAAGGGCTCCGGGTCAGTCAGGAGTGAAGGGAACGGGGTCTGGGTCAGTCAGGAGTGAGAGGAACGGGGTCTGGGTCAGTCTGGAGTGAGCGGAACGGGGTCCAGTTCAGTCAGGAGTGAGGGGAACGGGGTCCGGGTCAGTCAGGATTGAGGGGAACGGAGTCCAGGTCAGTCAGGAGTGAGGGGAACGGGGTACGGGTCAGTCAGGAGTGAGGGGAACGGAGTCCGGGTCACTCAGGAGTGAGGGGAACGGGGTCCGCGTTAGTCAGGAGTGAGGGGAACGGGGTCCGGGTCAGTCAGGAGTGAAAGGAACTGTGTCCGGTTCTGTCAGGAGTGAGGGGAACGGGGTCCGGGTAAGTCTGGAGTGAGGGGAACGGGGTCCGGGTCAGTCAGGAGTGAGAGGAACCGGGTCCGGGTCAGTCAGGAGTGAGGGGATCGGGGTCCGGGTCAGTCAGGAGTGAGGGGAACGGGGTCCGGGTCAGTCAGGAGTGAGGGGAACGGGGTCCAGGTCAGTCAGGAGTGAGGGGAACGGGGTCCGGGTCAGTCAGGAGTGAGAGGAAAGGGGTCCGGGTCAGTCAGGTGTGAGGGTGACGGAGTCCGGGTCAGTCAGGAGTGAGGGGAACGGGGTCCGGGTCAGTCAGGAGTGAGGGGAACGGGGTCCGGGTCAGTCAGGAGTGAGGGGAACGGGCTCCGGGTCAGTCAGGAGTGAGGGGAACGGGGTCTGGGTCAGTCAGGAGTGAGAGGAACGGGGTCCGGGTCAGTCAGGAGTGAGGGTGACGGGGTCCGGGTCAGTCAGGAGTGAGGGGAACGGGGTCCGTGTCAGTCAGGAGTGAGGTTGACGGAGTCCGGGTCAGTCAGGAGTGAGGGGAACGGGGTCAGGGTCACTCAGGAGTGAGGGGTACGGGGTCCGCGTCAGTCAGGAGTTAGGGGAACGGGGTCCGCGTCAGTCAGGAGTCAGGGGAACGGGGTCCGGGTCAGTCAGGAGTGAGGGGAACGGGGTCCGGGTCAGTCAGGAGTGAGGGGAACGGGGTCCGAATCGGTCAGGAGTGAGGGGAACGGGGTCCGGGTCAGTCAGGAGTGAGGGGAACGGGGTCCGGGTCAGTCAGGAGTGAGGGGAAAGGGCTCCGGGTCAGTCAGGAGTGAAGGGAACGGGGTCTGGGTCAGTCAGGAGTGAGAGGAACGGGGTCTGGGTCAGTCTGGAGTGAGCGGAACGGGGTCCAGTTCAGTCTGGAGTGAGGGGAACGGGGTCCGGGTCAGTCAGGATTGAGGGGAACGGAGTCCGGGTCAGTCAGGAGTGAGGGGAACGGGGTCCGGGTCAGTCAGGAGTGAGGGCAACGGGGTCCGAATCGGTCAGGAGTGAGGGGAACGGGGTCCGGGTCAGTCAGGAGTGAGGGGAACGGGGTCCGGGTCAGTCAGGAGTGAGGGGAAAGGGCTCCGGGTCAGTCAGGAGTGAAGGGAACGGGGTCTGGGTCAGTCAGGAGTGAGAGGAACGGGGTCTGGGTCAGTCTGGAGTGAGCGGAACGGGGTCCAGTTCAGTCAGGAGTGAGGGGAACGGGGTCCGGGTCAGTCAGGATTGAGGGGAACGGAGTCCAGGTCAGTCAGGAGTGAGGGGAACGGGGTACGGGTCAGTCAGGAGTGAGGGGAACGGGGTCCGGGTCACTCAGGAGTGAGGGGAACGGGGTCCGCGTTAGTCAGGAGTGAGGGGAACGGGGTCCGGGTCAGTCAGGAGTGAAAGGAACTGTGTCCGGTTCAGTCAGGAGTGAGGGGAACGGGGTCCGGGTAAGTCTGGAGTGAGGGGAACGGGGTCCGGGTCAGTCAGGAGTGAAAGGAACCGGGTCCGGGTCAGTCAGGAGTGAGGGGATCGGGGTCCGGGTCAGTCAGGAGTGAGGGGAACGGGGTCCGGGTCAGTCAGGAGTGAGGGGAACGGGGTCCAGGTCAGTCAGGAGTGAGGGGAACGGGGTCCGGGTCAGTCAGGAGTGAGAGGAAAGGGGTCCGGGTCAGTCAGGTGTGAGGGTGACGGAGTCCGGGTCAGTCAGGAGTGAGGGGAACGGGGTCCGGGTCAGTCAGGAGTGAGGGGAACGGGGTCCGGGTCAGTCAGGAGTGAGGGGAACGGGCTCCGGGTCAGTCAGGAGTGAGGGGAACGGGGTCTGGGTCAGTCAGGAGTGAGAGGAACGGGGTCCGGGTCAGTCAGGAGTGAGGGTGACGGGGTCCGGGTCAGTCAGGAGTGAGGGGAACGGGGTCCGTGTCAGTCAGGAGTGAGGTTGACGGAGTCCGGGTCAGTCAGGAGTGAGGGGAACGGGGTCAGGGTCACTCAGGAGTGAGGGGTACGGGGTCCGCGTCAGTCAGGAGTTAGGGGAACGGGGTCCGCGTCAGTCAGGAGTCAGGGGAACGGGGTCCGGGTCAGTCAGGAGTGAGGGGAACGGGGTCCGGGTCAGTCAGGAGTGAGGGGAACGGGGTCCGAATCGGTCAGGAGTGAGGGGAACGGGGTCCGGGTCAGTCAGGAGTGAGGGGAACGGGGTCCGGGTCAGTCAGGAGTGAGGGGAAAGGGCTCCGGGTCAGTCAGGAGTGAAGGGAACGGGGTCTGGGTCAGTCAGGAGTGAGAGGAACGGGGTCTGGGTCAGTCTGGAGTGAGCGGAACGGGGTCCAGTTCAGTCTGGAGTGAGGGGAACGGGGTCCGGGTCAGTCAGGATTGAGGGGAACGGAGTCCGGGTCAGTCAGGAATGAGGGGAACGGGGTACGGGTCAGTCAGGAGTGAGGGGAACGGGGTCCGGGTCACTCAGGAGTGAGGGGAACGGGGTCCGGGTCAGTCAGGAGTGAGGGGAACGGGGTCCGGGTCAGTCAGGAGTGAAAGGAACTGTGTCCGGGTCAGTCAGGAGTGAGGGGAACGGGTTCCGGGTAAGTCTGGAGTGAGGGGAACGGGGTCCGGGTCAGTCAGGAGTGAGGGGAACGGGGTCCGGGTCAGTCAGGAGTGAGAGGAACGGGGTCCGGGTCAGTCAGGAGTGAGGGGAACGGGGTCCGGGTCAGTCAGGAGTGAGGGGAACGGGGTCCGGGTCAGTCAGGAGTGAGTGGAACGGGGTCCGGGTCAGTCAGGAGTGAGGGGAACGGGGTCCGGGTCAGTCAGGATTGAGGGGAACGCAGTCCGGGTCAGTCAGGTGTGAGGGGAACGGGGTACGGGTCAGTCAGGAGTGAGGGGAACGGGGTCCGGGTCACTCAGGAGTGAGGGGAACGGGGTCCGGGTCAGTCAGGAGTGAGGGGAACGGGGTCCGCGTCAGTCAGGAGTGAGGGTAACGGGGTCCGGGTCAGTCAGGAGAACAGGGAACGGGGTCCGGGTCAGTCAGGATTGAGGGGAACGGTGTCCGGGTCAGTCAGGAGTGAGGGGAACGGGGTCCGGGTCAGTCAGGAGTGAGGGGAACGGGGTCCGAATCGGTCTGGAGTGAGGGGAACGGGGTCCGGGTCAGTCAGGAGTGAGGGGAACGGGGTCCGGGTCACTCAGGAGTGAGGGGAACGGGGACCGGGTCAGTGAAGAGTGAGAGGAACGGGGTCCGGGTCAGTCAGGAGAAAAGGGAACGGGGTCCGGGTCAGTCAGGATTGAGGGGAACGGTGTCCGGGTCAGTCAGGAGTGAGGGGAACGGGGTCCGGGTCAGTCAGGAGTGAGAGGAACGGGGTCCGGGTCAGTCAGGATTGAGGGGAACGGGGTCCGGGTCAGTCAGGAGTGAGGGGAACGGGGTCCGGATCAGTCAGGAGTGAGGGGAACGGGGTCCGTGTCAGTCAGGAGATCAAGGAACGGGGTCCGGGTCACTCAGGAGTGAGGGGAACGGGGTCCGGGTCAGTCAGGAGTGAGGGGAACGGGGTCCAGGTCAGTTCAGGAGTGAGGGTGATGGGGTCCGGGTCAGTCAGGAGTGAGGGGAACGGGGTCCGGGTCAGTCAGGAGTGAGGTTGACGGAGTCCGGGTCAGTCAGGAGTGAGGTTGATCGAGTCCGGGTCAGTCAGGAGTGAGAGGAACGGGGTCCGGGTCAGTCAGGAGTGAGGGGAACAGGGTCCGGGTCAGTCAGGAGTGAGGGGAACGGGGTCTGGGTCAGTCAGGAGTGAGAGGAACGGGGTCCGGGTCAGTCAGGAGTGAGGGTGACGGGGTCCGGGTCAGTCAGGAGTGAGGGGAACGGGGTCCGTGTCAGTCAGGAGTGAGGTTGACGGAGTCCGGGTCAGTCAGGAGTGAGGGGAACGGGGTCAGGGTCACTCAGGAGTGAGGGGTACGGGGTCCGGGTCAGTCAGGAGTTAGGGGAACGGGGTCCGCGTCAGTCAGGAGTCAGGGGAACGGGGTCCGGGTCAGTCAGGAGTGAGGGGAACGGGGTCCGGGTCAGTCAGGAGTGAGGGGAACGGGGTCCGAATCGGTCAGGAGTGAGGGGAACGGGGTCCGGTTCAGTCAGGAGTGAGGGGAACGCGGTCCGGGTCAGTCAGGAGTGAGGGGAAAGGGCTCCGGGTCAGTCAGGAGTGAAGGGAACGGGGTCTGGGTCAGTCAGGAGTGAGAGGAACGGGGTCTGGGTCAGTCTGGAGTGAGCGGAACGGGGTCCAGTTCAGTCAGGAGTGAGGGGAACGGGGTCCGGGTCAGTCAGGATTGAGGAAAACGGAGTCCGGGTCAGTCAGGAGTGAGGGGAACGGGGTACGGGTCAGTCAGGAGTGAGGGGAACGGGGTCCGGGTCACTCAGGAGTGAGAGGAACGGGGTCCGGGTCAGTCAGGAGTGAGGGGAACGGTGTCCGGGTCAGTCAGGAGTGAAAGGAACTGTGTCCGGGTCAGTCAGGAGTGAGGGGAACGGGGTCCGGGTAAGTCTGGAGTGAGGAGAACGGGGTCCGGGTCAGTCAGGAGTGAGAGGAGCCGGGTCCGGGTCAGTCAGGAGTGAGGGGATCGGGGTCCGGGTCAGTCAGGAGTGAGGGGAACGGGGTCCGGGTCAGTCAGGAGTGAGGGGAACGGGGTCCAGGTCAGTAAGGAGTGAGGGGAACGGCGTCCGGGTCAGTCAGGAGTGAGAGGAACGGGGTCCGGGTCAGTCAGGTGTGAGGGTGACGGAGTCCAGGTCAGTCAGGAGTGAGGGGAACGGGGTTCGGGTCAGTCAGGAGTGAGGGGAACAGGGTCCGGGTCAGTCAGGAGTGAGGGGAACGGGGTCCGGGTCAGTCAGGAGTGAGGGGAACGGGGTCCGGGTCAGTCAGGAGTGAGGGGAACGGGGTCCGGGTCAGTCAGGAGTGAGGGGAACGGTGTCCGGGTCACTCAGGAGTCAGGGGAACGGGGTCCGGGTCAGTCAGAAGTGAGGGGAACGGGGTCTGGGTCAGTCAGGAGAACAGGGAACGGGGTCCGGGTCAGTCAGGAGAACAGGGAACGGGGTCCGGGTCAGTCACGAGTGAGGGGAACGGGGTCCGGGTCAGTCAGGAGTGAGGGGAACGGGGTCCGGGTCAGTCAGGAGTGAGGTGAACGGGGTCCGGGTCAGTCTGGAGTGAGGGGAACGGGGTCCGGGTCAGTCAGGAGTCAGGGGAACGGGGTCCGGGTCAGTCAGGAGTGAGGGTGACGGGGTCCGGGTCAGTCAGGAGTGAGGGGATCGGGGTCCGGGTAAGTCAGGAGTGAGGGTGATGGGGTCCGGGTCAGTCAGGAGTGAGGGGCACGGGAACCGGGTCAGTCAGGAGTGAGGGGAACGGGTTCCGGGTCAGTCAGGAGTGAGGGGAACGGGGTCCGGGTCAGTCAGGAGTGAGGGGAACGGGGTCCGGGTCAGTCAGGAGTGAGAGGAACGGGGTCCGGGTCAGTCAGGAGTGAGGGGAACGGGGTCCGGGTCAGTCAGGAGTGAGGGGAACGGGGTCCGGGTCAGTCAGGAGTGAGTGGAACGGGGTCCGGGTCAGTCAGGAGTGAGGGGAACGGGGTCCGGGTCAGTCAGGATTGAGGGGAACGGAGTCCGGGTCAGTCAGGAGTGAGGGGAACGGGGTACGGGTCAGTCAGGAGTGAGGGGAACGGGGTCCGGGTCACTCAGGAATGAGGGGAACGGGGTCCGGGTCAGTCAGGAGTGAGGGGAACGGGGTCCGGGTCAGTCAGGAGTGAAAGGAACTGTGTCCGGGTCAGTCAGGAGTGAGGGGAACGGGGTCCGGGTAAGTCTGGAGTGAGGAGAACGGGGTCCGGGTCAGTCAGGAGTGAGGGGATCGGGGTCCGGGTCAGTCAGGAGTGAGGGGAACGGGGTCCGGGTCAGTCAGGAGTGAGGGGAACGGGGTCCAGGTCAGTCAGGAGTGAGGGGAACGGGGTCCGGGTCAGTCAGGAGTGAGAGGAACGGGGTCCGGGTCAGTCAGGTGTGAGGGTGACGGAGTCCAGGTCAGTCAGGAGTGAGGGGAACGGGGTCCGGGTCAGTCAGGAGTGAGGGGAACAGGGTCCGGGTCAGTCAGGAGTGAGGGGAACGGGGTCCGGGTCAGTCAGGAGTGAGGGGAACGGGGTCCGGGTCAGTCAGGAGTGAGGTGAACGGGGTCCGGGTCAGTCTGGAGTGAGGGGAAGGGGGTCCGGGTCAGTCAGGAGTGAGGGGAACGGGGTCCGGGTCAGTCAGGAGTGAGGGTGACGGGGTCCGGGTCAGTCAGGAGTGAGGGGATCGGGGTCCGGGTCAGTCAGGAGTGAGGGTGATGGGGTCCGGGTCAGTCAGGAGTGAGGGGCACGGGGACCGGGTCAGTCAGGAGTGAGGGGAACGGGTTCCGGGTCAGTCAGGAGTGAGGGGAACGGGGTCCGGGTCAGTCAGGAGTGAGGGGAACGGGGTCCGGGTCAGTCAGGAGTGAGAGGAACGGGGTCCGGGTCAGTCAGGAGTGAGGGGAACGGGGTCCGGGTCAGTCAGGAGTGAGGGGAACGGGGTCCGGGTCAGTCAGGAGTGAGTGGAACGGGGTCCGGGTCAGTCAGGAGTGAGGGGAACGGGCTCCGGGTCAGTCAGGAGTGAGGGGAACGGGGTCCGGGTCAGTCAGGAGTGAGGGGAACGGGGTCCGGGTCAGTCAGGAGTGAGGGGAACGGGGTCCGGGCCAGTCAGGAGTGAGGGGAATGGGGTCCGGGTCAGTCAGGTGTGAGGGGAACGGGGTCCGGGTCAGTCAGGAGTGAGGGGAACGGGGTCCGGGTCAGTGAGGACTGAGGGGAAAGGGGTCCGGGTCAGTCAGGAGTGCGATGAACGGGGTCCGGGTCACTCAGGAGTGAGGGGAAAGGGGTCCGGGTCAGTCAGGAGTGAGGGGAACGGGGTCCGGGTCAGTCAAGAGTGAGAGGAACGGGGTCCGGGTCAGTCAGGAATGAGGGGAACGGGGTCCGGGTCAGTCAGGAGTGAGGGTGATGAGGTCCGGGTCAGTCAGGATTGAGGGGAACGGGGTCCGGGTCACTCAGGAGTGAGGGGAACGGGGTCCGGGTCAGTCAGGAGTGAGGGGAACGGGGTCCGGGTCAGTGAGGAGTGAGGGGAACGGGGTCCGGGTCAGTCAGGAGTGAAACGAACGGGGTCCGGGTCACTCAGGAGTGAGGGGAACGGGTTCCGGGTCAGTCAGGAGTGAGGGGAACGGGGTCCGGGTCAGTCAGGAGTGAGGGGAACGGGGTCCGGGTCAGTCAGGAGTGAGGGGAACGGGGTCCGGGTCAGTCAGGAGTGAGGGGAACGGGGTCCGGGTCAGTCAGGAGAACCGGGAACGGGGTCCGGGTCAGTCAGGAGAACAGGGAACCGGGTCCATGTCTGTCAGGAGTGAGGGGAACGGGGTCCGGGTGAGTCAGGAGTGAGGGGAACGGTGTCCTGGTCAGTCAGGAGTGAGGGGAACGGGGTCCGGGTGAGTCAGGAGTGAGGGGAACGGGGTCTGGGTCAGTCAGGAGTGAGGGGAACGGGGTCCGGGTCATTCAGGAGTTAGGGGAACGGGGTCCGGTTCAGTCAGGAGTGAGGTGAACGGGGTCCGAGTCAGTTAGGAGTACAGGGAACTGGGTCCGGGTCAGTCAGGAGTGAGGGGAACGGGGTCCGGGTCAGTCAGGGGTGAGCGGAACGGGGTCCGGGTCAGTCAGGAGTGAGGGGAACGGGGTCCGGGTCAGTCAGGAGGGAGAGGAACGGGGTCCGGGTCAGTCAGGAGTGAGGGGAACGGGGTCCGGTTCAGTCAGGAGTGAGGGTGACGGGGTCCGGGTCAGTCAGGAGAGAGGGGAACGGGGTCGGGGTCAGTGAGGAGTGAGGGGAACGGGGTCCGTGTCAGTCAGGAGTGAGGAGAACGGGGTCCGGGTCAGTCAGGATTGAGGGGAACGGGGTCCGGGTCAGTCAGGAGAACAGGGAACGGGGTCCGGGTCAGTCAGGAGTGAGGGGAACGGGGTCCGGGTCACTCAGGAGTGAGGGGAACGGGGTCCGGGTCAGTCAGGAGAACAGGAAACGGGGTCCGGGTCAGTCAGGAGTGAGGGGAACGGGGTCCGGGTCAGTCAGGAGTGAGGGGATCGGGGTCCGGGTCAGTCAGGAGTGAGGGGAACGGGGTCCGGGTCAGTCAGTAGTGCGGGGAACGGGGTCCGGGTCAGTCAGGAGTGAGGGTGACGGGGTCCGGGTCAGTCAGGAGTGAAGGGGACTTGGTCCGGGTCAGTCAGGAATGAGGGTGACGGGGTCCGGGTCAGTCAGGAGTGAGGGGCACGGGGTCCGGGTCAGTCAGGAGTGAGGGGAACGGGGTCCGGGTCAGTCAGGAGTGAGGGGAACGGGGTCCAGGTCAGTCAGGAGTGAGGGGGACGGTGTCCGGTTCAGTCAGGAGTGTGGGGAACGGGGTCCGGGTCAGCCAGGAGTGAGGGGAACGGGGTCCGGGTCAGTTAGGACTGAGGGGAACGGGGTCCGGGTCAGTCAGGAGTGAGGGGAACGGCGTCCGGGTCAGTCAGGTGTGAGGGGAACGGGGTCCGGGTCAGTCAGGAGTGAGGGGAACGGGGTCAGGGTCACTCAGGAGTGAGGGGAACGGGGTCCGGGTCAGTCAGGAGTGAGGGGAACGGGGTCCGGGTCAGTCAGGAGTGAGGGTGACGGGGTCCGGGTCAGTCAGGAGAACAGTGAACGGGGTCCGGTTCAGTCAGGAGTGAGGGGAACGGGTTCCGGCTCACTCAGGAGAACAGGGAACGGGGTCCGGGTCAGTCAGGAGTGAAGTGAACGGGGTCCGGGTCAGTCAGGAGTGAGAGGAACGGGGTCCGGGTCAGTCAGGAGTGAGGCTAACGGGGTCCGGGTCAGTCAGGAGTGAGGGGAACGGGGTCCGGGTCAGTCAGGAGTGAGTGGAACGGGGTCCGGGTCAGTCAGGAGTGAGGGGAACGGGGTCCGGGTCAGTCAGGAGTGAGGGGAACGGGGTCCGGGTCAGTCAGGAGAACCGGGAACGGGGTCCGGGTCAGTCAGGAGAACAGGGAACCGGGTCCATGTCTGTCAGGAGTGAGGGGAACGGGGTCCGGGTGAGTCAGGAGTGAGGGGAACGGTGTCCTGGTCAGTCAGGAGTGAGGGGAACGGGGTCCGGGTGAGTCAGGAGTGAGGGGAACGGGGTCTGGGTCAGTCAGGAGTGAGGGGAACGGGGTCCGGGTCATTCAGGAGTTAGGGGAACGGGGTCCGGTTCAGTCAGGAGTGAGGTGAACGGGGTCCGAGTCAGTCAGGAGTACAGGGAACTGGGTCCGGGTCAGTCAGGAGTGAGGGGAACGGGGTCCGGGTCAGTCAGGGGTGAGCGGAACGGGGTCCGGGTCAGTCAGGAGTGAGGGGAACGGGGTACGGGTCAGTCAGGAGGGAGAGGAACGGGGTCCGGGTCAGTCAGGAGTGAGGGGAACGTGGTCCGGTTCAGTCAGGAGTGAGGGTGACGGGGTCCGGGTCAGTCACGAGTCAGGGGAACGGGTTCCGGGTCACTCAGGAGTGAGGGGAACGGGGTCCGGGTCAGTCAGGAGAGAGGGGAACGGGGTCGGGGTCAGTCAGGAGTGAGGGGAACGGGGTCCGTGTCAGTCAGGAGTGAGGAGAACGGGGTCCGGGTCAGTCAGGAGTGAGGTTGACGGAGTCCGGGTCAGTCAGGAGTGAGGTTGACCGAGTCCGGGTCAGTCAGGAGTGAGAGGAACGGGGTCCGGGTCAGTCAGGAGTGAGGGGAACGGGGTCCGGGTCAGTCAGGAGTGAGGGGAACGGGGTCAGGGTCAGTCTGGAGTGAGAGGAACGGGGTCCGGGTCAGTCAGGAGTGAGGGTGACGGGGTCCGGGTCAGTCAGGAGTGAGGGGGACGGGGTCCGGGTCAGTCAGGAGTGAGGTTGACGGAGTCCGGGTCAGTCAGGAGTGAGGGGAACGGGTTCAGGGTCACTCAGGAGTGAGGGGTACGGGGTCCGGGTCAGTCAGGAGTGAGGGGAACGGGGTCCGCGTCAGTCAGGAGTGAGGGGAACGGGGTCCGGGTCAGTCAGGAAAGAGGGGAACGGGGTCCGGGTCAGTCAGGAGTGAGGGGAACGGGGTCCGGGTCAGTCAGGAGTGAGGGGAACGGGGTCCGAATCGGTCAGGAGTGAGGGGAACGGGGTCCGGGTCAGTCAGGAGTGAGGGGAACGGGGTCCGGGTCAGTCAGGAGTGAGGGGAAAGGGCTCCGGGTCAGTCAGGAGTGAAGGGAACGGGGTCTGGGTCAGTCAGGAGTGAGAGGAACGGGGTCTGGGTCAGTCTGGAGTGAGCGGAACGGGGTCCAGTTCAGTCAGGAGTGAGGGAACGGGGTCCGGGTCAGTCAGGATTGAGGGGAACGGAGTCCGGGTCAGTCAGGAGTGAGGGGAACGGGGTACGGGTCAGTCAGGAGTGAGGGGAACGGGGTCCGGGTCACTCAGGAGTGAGGGGAACGGGGTCCGTGTCAGTCAGTAGTGAGGGGAACGGGGTCCGGGTCAGTCAGGAGTGAGGGGAACGGGGTCCGGGTCAGTCAGGAGTGAGGGGAACGGGGTCCGGGTCAGTCAGGAGAACAGGGAACGGGGTCCGGGTCAGTCAGGAATGAGGGGAACGGGGTCCGGGTCAGTCAGGAGTAGGGGAACGGGGTCCGGGTCAGTCAGGAGAACAGGGAACGGGGTCCGGGTCAGTCAGGAGTGAGAGGAACGGGGTCCGTGTCAGTCAGGAGTGAGGGGAACGCGGTCCGGGTCAGTCAGGAGTGAAGTGAACGGGGTCCGGGTCAGTCAGGAGTGAGAGGAACGGGGTCCGGGTCAGTCAGGAGTGAGGGGAACGGGGTCCGGGTCACTCAGGAGTGAGGGGAACGGGGACCGGGTCAGTCAGGAGTGAGGGGAACGGGGTCCGGGTCAGTCAGGAGTGAGGGGAACGGGGTCCGGGTCAGTGAAGAGTGAGAGGAACGGGTTCTGGGTCAGTCAGGAGTGAGGGGAACGGGGTCCGGGTCACTCAGGAGTGAGGGGAACGGGGTCCGGGTCAGTCAGGAGTGAGAGGAACGGGGTCCGGGTCACTCAGGAGTGAGGGGAACGGGGTCCGGGTCAGTCAGGAGTGAGGGGAACGGGGTCCGGGTCAGTCAGGAGTGAGGGGAACGGGGTCCAGGTCAGTCAGGAGTGAGGGGAACGGGGTCCGGGTCAGTCAGGAGTGAGAGGAACGGGGTCCGGGTCAGTCAGGTGTGAGGGTGACGGAGTCCAGGTCAGTCAGGAGTGAGGGGAACGGGGTCCGGGTCAGTCAGGAGTGAGGGGAACAGGGTCCGGGTCAGTCAGGAGTGAGGGGAACGGGGTCCGGGTCAGTCAGGAGTGAGGGGAACGGGGTCCGGGTCAGTCAGGAGTGAGGGGAACGGGGTCCGGGTCAGTCAGGAGTGAGGGGAACGGTGTCCGGGTCACTCAGGAGTCAGGGGAACGGGGTCCGGGTCAGTCAGAAGTGAGGGGAACGGGGTCTGGGTCAGTCAGGAGAACAGGGAACGGGGTCCGGGTCAGTCAGGAGAACAGGGAACGGGGTCCGGGTCAGTCAGGAGTGAGGGGAACGGGGTCCGGGTCAGTCAGGAGTGAGGGGAACGGGGTCCGGGTCAGTCAGGAGTGAGGTGAACGGGGTCCGGGTCAGTCTGGAGTGAGGGGAACGGGGTCCGGGTCAGTCAGGAGTGAGGGGAACGGGGTCCGGGTCAGTCAGGAGTGAGGGTGACGGGGTCCGGGTCAGTCAGGAGTGAGGGGATCGGGGTCCGGGTCAGTCAGGAGTGAGGGTGATGGGGTCCGGGTCAGTCAGGAGTGAGGGGCACGGGGACCGGGTCAGTCAGGAGTGAGGGGAACGGGTTCCGGGTCAGTCAGGAGTGAGGGGAACGGGGTCCGGGTCAGTCAGGAGTGAGGGGAACGGGGTCCGGGTCAGTCAGGAGTGAGAGGAACGGGGTCCGGGTCAGTCAGGAGTGAGGGGAACGGGGTCCGGGTCAGTCAGGAGTGAGGGGAACGGGGTCCGGGTCAGTCAGGAGTGAGTGGAACGGGGTCCGGGTCAGTCAGGAGTGAGGGGAACGGGGCTCCGGGTCAGTCAGGAGTGAGGGGAACGGGGTCCGGGTCAGTCAGGAGTGAGGGGAACGGGGTCCGGGTCAGTCAGGAGTGAGGGGAACGGGGTCCGGGCCAGGCAGGAGTGAGGGGAATGGGGTCCGGGTCAGTCAGGTGTGAGGGGAAAGGGGTCCGGGTCAGTCAGGAGTGAGGGGAACAGGGTCCGGGTCAGTGAGGACTGAGGGGAAAATGGTCCGGGTCAGTCAGGAGTGAGATGAACGGGGTCCGGGTCACTCAGGAGTGAGGGGAAAGGGGTCCGGGTCAGTCAGGAGTGAGGGGAACGGGGTCCGGGTCAGTCAAGAGTGAGAGGAACGGGGTCCGGGTCAGTCCGGAATGAGGGGAACGGGGTCCGGGTCAGTCAGGAGTGAGGGTGATGAGGTCCGGGTCAGTCAGGAGTGAGGGGAACGGGGTCCGGGTCACTCAGGAGTGAGGGGAACGGGGTCCGGGTCAGTCAGGAGTGAGGGGAACGGGGTCCGGGTCAGTGAGGAGTGAGGGGAACGGGGTCCGGGTCAGTCAGGAGTGAAGGGAACGGGGTCCGGGTCACTCAGGAGTGAGGGGAACGGGTTCCGGGTCAGTCAGGAGTGAGGGGAACGGGGTCCGGGTCAGTCAGGAGTGAGGGGAACGGGGTCCGGGTCAGTCAGGAGTGAGGGGAACGGGGTCCGGGTCAGTCAGGAGTGAGGGGAACGGGGTCCGGGTCAGTCAGGAGAACAGGGAACGGGGTCCGGGTCAGTCAGGAGAAGAGGGAACCGGGTCCATGTCTGTCAGGAGTGAGGGGAACGGGGTCCGGGTGAGTCAGGAGTGAGGGGAACGGGGTCCTGGTCAGTCAGGAGTGAGGGGAACGGGGTCCGGGTGAGTCAGGAGTGAGGGGAACGGGGTCTGGGTCAGTCAGGAGTGAGGGGAACGGGGTCCTGGTATTCAGGAGTTAGGGGAACGGGGTCCGGTTCAGTCAGGAGTGAGGTGAACGGGGTCCGGGTCAGTCAGGAGTACAGGGAACTGGGTCCGGGTCAGTCAGGAGTGAGGGGATCGGGGTCCGGGTCAGTCAGGGGTGAGCGGAACGGGGTCCGGGTCAGTCAGGAGTGAGGGGGAACGGGGTCCGGTCAGTCAGGAGGCAGAGGAACGGGGTCCGGGTCAGTCAGGAGTGAGGGGAACGGGGTCCGGTTCAGTCAGGAGTGAGGGTGACGGGGTCCGGGTCAGTCACGAGTCAGGGGAACGGGTTCCGGGTCACTCAGGAGTGAGGGGAACGGGGTCCGGGTCAGTCAGGAGTGAGGGGAACGGGGTCGGGGTCAGTGAGGAGTGAGGGGAACGGGGTCCGTGTCAGTCAGGAATGAGGAGAACGGGGTCCGGGTCAGTCAGGAGTGAGGGGAACGGGGTCCGGGTCAGTCAGGAGAACAGGGAACGGGGTCCGGGTCAGTCAGGAGTGAGGGGAACGGGGTCCGGGTCACTCAGGAGTGAGGGGAACGGGGTCCGGGTCAGTCAGGAGAACAGGGAACGGGGTCCGGGTCAGTCAGGAGTGAGGGGAACGGGGTCCGGGTCAGTCAGGAGTGAGGGGATCGGGGTCCGGGTCAGTCAGGAGTGAGGGGAACGGGGTCCGGTTCAGTCAGTAGTGAGGGGAACGGGGTCCGGGTCAGTCTGGAGTGAGGGTGACGGGGTCCGGGTCAGTCAGGAGTGAGGGGGACTTGGTCCGGGTCAGTCAGGAATGAGGGTGACGGGGTCCGGGTCACTCAGGAGTCAGGGGAACGGGGTCCGGGTCAGTCAGAAGTGAGGGGAACGGGGTCTGGGTCAGTCAGGAGAACAGGGAACGGGGTCCGGGTCAGTCAGGAGAACAGGGAACGGGGTCCGGGTCAGTCAGGAGAACAGGGAACGGGGTCCGGGTCAGTCAGGAGTGAGGGGAACGGGGTCCGGGTCAGTCAGGAGTGAGGTGAACGGGGTCCGGGTCAGTCTGGAGTGAGGGGAACGGGGTCCGGGTCAGTCAGGAGTGAGGGGAACGGGGTCCGGGTCAGTCAGGAGTGAGGGTGACGGGGTCCGGGTCAGTCAGGAGTGAGGGGATCGGTGTCCGGGTCAGTCAGGAGTGAGGGTGATGGGGTCCGGGTCAGTCAGGAGTGAGGGGCACGGGGACCGGGTCAGTCAGGAGTGAGGGGAACGGGTTCCGGGTCAGTCAGGAGTGAGGGGAACGGGGTCCGGGTCAGTCAGGAGTGAGGGGAACGGGGTCCGGGTCAGTCAGGAGTGAGAGGAACGGGGTCCGGGTCAGTCAGGAGTGAGGGGAACGGGGTCCGGGTCAGTCAGGAGTGAGTGGAACGGGGTCCGGGTCAGTCAGGAGTGAGGGGAACGGGCTCCGGGTCAGTCAGGAGTGAGGGGAAAGGGGTCCGGGTCAGTCAGGAGTGAGGGGGAACGGGGTCCGGGTCAGTCAGGAGTGAGGGGAACGGGGTCCGGGCCAGGCAGGAGTGAGGGGAATGGGGTCCGGGTCAGTCAGTTGTGAGGGGAACGGGGTCCGGGTCAGTCAGGAGTGAGGGGAACAGGGTCCGGGTCAGTGAGGACTGAGGGGAAAGGGGTCCGGGTCAGTCAGGAGTGAGATGAACGGGGTCCGGGTCACTCAGGAGTGAGGGGAAAGGGGTCCGGGTCAGTCAGGAGTGAGGGGAACGGGGTCCGGGTCAGTCAAGAGTGAGAGGAACGGGGTCCGGGTCAGTCCGGAATGAGGGGAACGGGGTCCGGGTCAGTCAGGAGTGAGGGTGATGAGGTCCGGGTCAGTCAGGAGTGAGGGGAACGGGGTCCGGGTCACTCAGGAGTGAGGGGAACGGGGTCCGGGTCAGTCAGGAGTGAGGGGAACGGGGTCCGGGTCAGTGAGGAGTGAGGGGAACGGGGTCCGGGTCAGTCAGGAGTGAAGGGAACGGGGTCCGGGTCACTCAGGAGTGAGGGGAACGGGTTCCGGGTCAGTCAGGAGTGAGGGGAACGGGGTCCGGGTCAGTCAGGAGTGAGGGGAACGGGGTCCGGGTCAGTCAGGAGTGAGGGGAACGGGGTCCGGGTCAGTCAGGAGTGAGGGGAACGGGGTCCGGGTCAGTCAGGAGAACAGGGAACGGGGTCCGGGTCAGTCAGGAGAAGAGGGAACCGGGTCCATGTCTTTCAGGAGTGAGGGGAACGGGGTCCGGGTGAGTCAGGAGTGAGGGGAACGGGGTCCTGGTCAGTCAGGAGTGAGGGGAACGGGGTCCGGGTGAGTCAGGAGTGAGGGGAACGGGGTCTGGGTCAGTCAGGAGTGAGGGGAACGGGGTCCTGGTCATTCAGGAGTTAGGGGAACGGGGTCCGGTTCAGTCAGGAGTGAGGTGAACGGGGTCCGGGTCAGTCAGGAGTACAGGGAACTGGGTCCGGGTCAGTCAGGAGTGAGGGGATCGGGGTCCGGGTCAGTCAGGGGTGAGCGGAACGGGGTCCGGGTCAGTCAGGAGTGAGGGGAACGGGGTCCGGGTCAGTCAGGAGGGACAGGAACGGGGTCCGGGTCAGTCAGGAGTGAGGGGAACGGGGTCCGGTTCAGTCAGGAGTGAGGGTGACGGGGTCCGGGTCAGTCACGAGTCAGGGGAACGGGTTCCGGGTCACTCAGGAGTGAGGGGAACGGGGTCCGGGTCAGTCAGGAGTGAGGGGAACGGGGTCGGGGTCAGTGAGGAGTGAGGGGAACGGGGTCCGTGTCAGTCAGGAGTGAGGAGAACGGGGTCCGGGTCAGTCAGGAGTGAGGGGAACGGGGTCCGGGTCAGTCAGGAGAACAGGGAACGGGGTCCGGGTCAGTCAGGAGTGAGGGGAACGGGGTCCGGGTCACTCAGGAGTGAGGGGAACGGGGTCCGGGTCAGTCAGGAGAACAGGGAACGGGGTCCGGGTCAGTCAGGAGTGAGGGGAACGGGGTCCGGGTCAGTCAGGAGTGAGGGGATCGGGGTCCGGGTCAGTCAGGAGTGAGGGGAACGGGGTCCGGTTCAGTCAGTAGTGAGGGGAACGGGGTCCGGGTCAGTCTGGAGTGAGGGTGACGGGGTCCGGGTCAGTCAGGAGTGAGGGGGACTTGGTCCGGGTCAGTCAGGAATGAGGGTGACGGGGTCCGGGTCAGTCAGGAGAGAGGGGCACGGGGTCCGGGTCAGTCAGGAGTGAGGGGAACGGGGTCCGGGTCAGTCAGGAGTGAGGGGAACGGGGTCCAGGTCAGTCAGGAGTGAGGGGGACGGGGTCCGGGTCAGTCAGGAGTGTGGGGAACGGGGTCCGGGTCAGCCAGGAGTGAGGGGAACGGGGTCCGGGTCAGTCAGGAGTGAGGGGAACGGGGTCCGGGTCAGTCAGGAGTGAGGGGAACGGGGTCCGGGTCAGTCAGGTGTGAGGGGAACGGGGTCCGGGTCAGTCAGGAGTGAGGGGAACGGGGTCCGGGTCAGTCAGGAGTGAGGGGAACGGGGTCCGGGTCAGTCAGGTGTGAGGGGAACGGGGTCCGGGTCAGTCAGGAGTGAGGGGAACGGGGTCCGGGTCAGTCAGGAGTGAGGGGAACGGGGTCCGGGTCAGTCAGGAGTGAGGGGAACGGGGTCCGGGTCAGTCAGGAGTGAGGGTGATGGGGTCCGGGTCAGTCAGGAGAACAGGGAACGGGGTCCGGGTCAGTCAGGAGTGAGGGGAACGGGGTCCGGGTCAGTCAGGAGAACAGGGAACGGGGTCCGGGTCAGTCAGGAGGGAAGTGAACGGGGTCCGGGTCAGTCAGGAGTGAGAGGAACGGGGTCCGGGTCAGTCAGGAGTGAGGCTAACGGGGTCCGGGTCAGTCAGGAGTGAGGGGAACGGGGTCCGCGTCGGGCAGGAGTGAGGAGAACGGGGTCCGGGTCAGTCAGGAGTGAGGAGAACGGGGTCCGGGTCAGTCAGGAGTGAAGTGAACGGGGTCCGGTCAGTCAGGAGTGAGGTGAACGGGGTCCGGGTCAGACAGGAGTGAGAGGAACGGGGTCCGGGTCAGTCAGGAGTGAGGGGAACAGGGTCCGGTTCAGTCAGGAGTGAGGGGAACGGGGTCCGGGTCAGTCAGGAGTGAGGTGAACGGGGTCCGGGTCAGTCAGGAGTGGGGGAACGGGGTCCGGGTCAGTCAGGAGTGAGGGGAACGGGGTCCGGGTCAGTCAGGAGTGAGGGGAACGGGGTCCGGGTCACTCAGGAGTGAGGGGAACGGGGTCCGGGTCAGTCAGGATTGAGGTGAACGGGGTCCGGGTCAGTCAGGAGTGAGGGGAACGGGGTCCGGGTCAGTCAGGAGTGAGGGGAACGGGGTCCGTGTCAGTCAGGAGTTCAAGGAACGGGGTCCGGGTCACTCAGGAGTGAGGGGAACGGGGTCCGGGTCAGTCAGGAGTGAGGGGAACGGGGTCCAGGTCAGTTCAGGAGTGAGGGTGATGGGTTCCGGGTCAGTCAGGAGTGAGGGGAACGGGGTCCGGGTCAGTCAGGAGTGAGGTTGACGGAGTCCGGGTCAGTCAGGAGTGAGGTTGACCGAGTCCGGGTCAGTCAGGAGTGAGATGAACGGGGTCCGGGTCAGTCAGGAGTGAGGGGAACGGGGTTCGGGTCAGTCAGGAGTGAGGGGAACGGGGTCTGGGTCAGTCTGCAGTGAGAGGAACGGGGTCCGGGTCAGTCAGGAGTGAGGGTGACGGGGTCCGGGTCAGTCAGGAGTGAGGGGGACGGGGTCCGGGTCAGTCAGGAGTGAGGTTGACGGAGTCCGGGTCTGTCAGGAGTGAGGGGAACGGGTTCAGGGTCACTCAGGAGTGAGGGGTACGGGGTCCGGGTCAGTCAGGAGTGAGGGGAACGGGGTCCGCGTCAGTCAGGAGTGAGGGGAACGGGGTCCGGGTCAGTCAGGAGTGAGGGGAACGGGGTCCGGGTCAGTCAGGAGTGAGGGGAACGGGGTCCGGGTCAGTCAGGAGTGAGCGGAACGGGGTCCGAATCGGTCAGGAGTGAGGGGAACGGGGTCCGGGTCAGTCAGGAGTGAGGGGAACGGGGTCCGGGTCAGTCAGGAGTGAGGGGAAAGGGCTCCGGGTCAGTCAGGAGTGAAGGGAACGGGGTCTGGGTCAGTCAGGAGTGAGAGGAACGGGGTCTGGGTCAGTCTGGAGTGAGCGGAACGGGGTCCAGTTCAGTCAGGAGTGAGGGAACGGGGTCCGGGTCAGTCAGGATTGAGGGGAACGGAGTCCGGGTCAGTCAGGAGTGAGGGGAACGGGGTACGGGTCAGTCAGGAGTGAGGGGAACGGGGTCCGGGTCACTCAGGAGTGAGGGGAACGGGGTCCGGGTCACTCAGGAGTGAGGGGAACGGGGTCCGGGTCAGTCAGGAGTGAAAGGAACTGTGTCCGGGTCAGTCAGGAGTGAGGGGAACGGGGTCCGGGTAAGTCTGGAGTGAGGGGAACGGGGTCCGGGTCAGTCAGGAATGAGAGGAACCGGGTCCGGGTCAGTCAGGAGTGAGGGGATCGGGGTCCGGGTCAGTCAGGAGTGAGGGGAACGGGGTCCGGGTCAGTCAGGAGTGAAGGGAACGGGGTCCAGGTCAGTCAGGAGTGAGGGGAACGGGGTCCGGGTCAGTCAGGAGTGAGAGGAACGGTGTCCGGGTCAGTCAGGTGTGAGGGTGACGGAGTCCGGGTCAGTCAGGAGTGAGGGGAACGGGGTCCGGGTCAGTCAGGAGTGAGGGGAACGGGGTCCGGGTCAGTCAGGAGTGAGGGGAACGGGGTCCGGGTCAGTCAGGAGTGAGGGGAACGGGGTCCGGGTCAGTCAGGAGTGAGGGGAACGGGGTCCGGGTCAGTCAGGAGTGAGGGGAACGGTGTCCGGGTCACTCAGGAGTGAGGGGAACGGGGTCCGGGTCAGTCAGAAGTGAGGGGAACGGGGTCCGGGTCAGTCAGGAGAACAGGGAACGGGGTCCGGGTCAGTCAGGAGTGAGGGGAACGGGGTCCGGGTCAGTCAGGAGAACAGGGAACGGGGTCCGGGTCAGTCAGGAGTGAGGGGAACGGGGTCCGGGTCAGTCAGGAGTGAGGGGAACGGGGTCCGGGTCAGTCAGGAGTGAGGTGAACGGGGTCCAGGTCAGTCTGGAGTGAGGGGAACGGGGTCCGGGTCAGTCAGGAGTGAGGGGAATGGGGTCCGGGTCAGTCAGGAGTGAGGGTGACTGGGTCCGGGTCAGTCAGGAGTGAGGGGATCGGGGTCCGGGTCAGTCAGGAGTGAGGGTGACGGGGTCCGGGTCAGTCAGGAGTGAGGGGCACGGGGACCGGGTCAGTCAGGAGTGAGGGGAACGGGTTCCGGGTCAGTCAGGAATGAGAGGAACGGGGTCCGGGTCAGTCAGGAGTGAGGGGAACGGGGTCCGGGTCAGTCAGGAGTGAGAGGAACGGGGCCCGGGTCAGTCAGGAGTGAGGGGAACGGGGTCCGGGTCAGTCAGGAGTGAGGGGAACGGGGTCCGGGTCAGTCAGGAGTGAGGGGAACGGGGTCCGGGTCAGTCAGGAGTGAGGGGAACGGGCTCCGGGTCAGTCAGGAGTGAGGGGAACGGGCTCCGGGTCAGTCAGGAGTGAGAGGAACGGGGTCCGGGTCAGTCAGGAGTGAGGGGAACGGGGTCCGGGCCAGTCAGGAGTGAGGGGAACGGGGTCCGGGTCAGTCAGGTGTGAGGGGAACGGGGTCCGGGTCAGTCAGGAGTGAGGGGAACGGGGTCCGGGTCAGTCAGGAGTGAGGGGAACGGGGTCCGGGTCAGTGAGGACTGTGGGGAACGGGGTCCGGTTCAGTCAGGAATGAGGGGAACAGGGTCCGGGTCAGTCAGGAGTGAGGGGAACGGGGTCCGGGTCATTCAGGAGAACAGGGAACGGGGTCTGGGTCAGTCAGGAGAGCAGGGAACGGGGTCCGGGTCCGTCAGGAGTGAGGGGAACGGGGTCCGGGTCAGTCAGGAGTGAGGGGAACGGGGTCCGGGTCAGTCAGGAGTGAGGGGAACGGGGTCTGGGTCAGTCAGGAGTGAGGGGAACGGGGTCCGGGTCACTCAGGAGTGAGGGGAACGGGGTCCGGGTCAGTCAGGAGTGAGAGGAACGGGGTCCGGGTCAGTCAGGAATGAGGGGAACGGGGTCCGGGTCAGTCAGGAGTGAGGGTGATGAGGTCCGGGTCAGTCAGGAGTGAGGGGAACGGGGTCCAGGTCAGTCAGGAGTGAGGGGAACGGGGTCCGGGTCAGTCAGGAGTGAGGGGAACGGGGTCCGGGTCAGTCAGGAGTGAGGGGAACGGGGTCCGGGTCAGTGAGTACTGAGGGGAATGGGGTCCGGGTCAGTCAGGAGTGAGGGGAACGTGATCCGTGTCAGTCAGGAGTGAGGGGAACGGGGTCCGGGTCAGTCAGGAGTGAGGGGAACGGGGTCCAGGTCACTCAGGAGTGAGGGGAAAGGGTTCCGGGTCAGTCAGGAGTGAGGGGAACGGGGTCCGGGTCAGTCAGGAGTGATGGGAACGGGGTCCGGGTCAGTCAGGAGTGAGGGGAACGGGGTCCGGGTCAGTCGGGAGTGAGGGGAACGGGGTCCGGGTCAGTCAGGAGAACCGGGAACGGGGTCCGGGTCAGTCAGGAGAACAGGGAATGGGGTCCGTGTCAGTCAGGAGTGAGGGGAACGGGGTCCGGGTCAGTCAGGAGTGAGGGGAACGTGGTCCGTGTCAGTCAGGAGCGAGGCGAACGGGGTCTGGGTCAGTCAGGAGTGAGGGGAACGGGGTCCGGGTCAGTCAGGAGTGAGAGGAACGGGGTCCGGGTCACTCAGGAGTGAGGGGTACGGGGTCCGGGTCAGTCAGGAGTGAGGGTAACGGGGTCCGCGTCAGTCAGGAGTGAGGGGAACGGGGTCCGGGTCAGTCAGGAGTGAGGGGAACGGGGTCCGGGTCAGTCAGGAGTGAGGGGAACGGGGTCCGGGTCAGTCAGGAGTGAGGGGAACGGGGTCCGAATCGGTCAGGAGTGAGGGGAACGGGGTCCGGGTCAGTCAGGAGTCAGGGGAACGGGGTCCGGGTCAGTCAGGAGTGAGGGGAAAGGGCTCCGGGTCAGTCAGGAGTGTAGGGAACGGGGTCTGGGTCAGTCAGGAGTGAGAGGAACGGGGTCTGGGTCAGTCTGGAGTGAGCGGAACGGGGTCCAGTTCAGTCAGGAGTGAGGGAACGGGGTCCGGGTCAGTCAGGATTGAGGGGAACGGAGTCCGGGTCAGTCAGGAGTGAGGGGAACGGGGTACGGGTCAGTCAGGAGTGAGGGGAACGGGGTCCGGGTCACTCAGGAGTGAGGGGAACGGGGTCCGGGTCAGTCAGGAGTGAGGGGAACGGGGTCCGGGTCAGTCAGGAGTGAAAGGAACTGTGTCCGTGTCAGTCAGGAGTGAGGGGAACGGGGTCCGGGTAAGTCTGGAGTGAGGGGAACGGGGTCCGGGTCAGTCAGGAATGAGAGGAACCGGGTCCGGGTCAGTCAGGAGTGAGGGGATCGGGGTCCGGGTCAGTCAGGAGTGAGCGGAACGGGGTCCGGGTCAGTCAGGAGTGAGGGGAACGGGGTCCAGGTCAGTCAGGAGTGAGGGGAACGGGGTCCGGGTCAGTCAGGAGTGAGGGGAACGGGGTCCGGGTCAGTCAGGAGTGAGGGGAACGGGGTCCGGGTCAGTCAGGAGTGAGGTGAACGGGGTCCAGGTCAGTCTGGAGTGAGGGGAACGGGGTCCGGGTCAGTCAGGAGTGAGGGGAACGGGGTCCGGGTCAGTCAGGAGTGAGGGTGACGGGGTCCGGGTCAGTCAGGAGTGAGGGGATCGGGGTCCGGGTCAGTCAGGAGTGAGGGTGACTGGGTCCGGGTCAGTCAGGAGTGAGGGGCACGGGGACCGGGTCAGTCAGGAGTGAGGGGAACGGGTTCCGGGTCAGTCAGGAGTGAGAGGAACGGGGTCCGTGTCAGTCAGGAGTGAGGGGAACGGGGTCCGGGTCAGTCAGGAGTGAGAGGAACGGGGTCCGGGTCAGTCAGGAGTGAGGGGAACGGGGTCCGGGTCAGTCAGGAGTGAGGGGAACGGGGTCCGGGTCAGTCAGGAGTGAGGGGAACGGGGTCCGGGTCAGTCAGGAGTGAGGGGAACGGGCACCGGGTCAGTCAGGAGTGAGGGGAACGGGGTCCGGGTCAGTCAGGAGTGAGAGGAACGGGGTCCGGGTCAGTCAGGAGTGAGGGGAACGGGGTCCGGGCCAGTCAGGAGTGAGGGGAACGGGGTCCGGGTCAGTCAGGTGTGAGGGTAACGGGGTCCGGGTCAGTCAGGAGTGAGGGGAACGGGGTCCGGGTCAGTCAGGAGTGAGGGGAACGGGGTCCGGGTCAGTCAGGAGTGAGGGGAACGGGCTCCGGGTCAGTCAGGAGTGAGGGGAACGGGGTCCGGGTCAGTCAGGAGTGAGAGGAACGGGGTCCGGGTCAGTCAGTAGTGAGGGGAACGGGGTCCGCGCCAGTCAGGAGTGAGGGGAACGGGGTCCGGGTCAGTCAGGTGTGAGGGAAACGGGGTCCGGGTCAGTCAGGAGTGAGGGGAACGGGGTCCGGGTCAGTCAGGAGTGAGGGGAACGGGGTCCGGGTCAGTGAGGACTGAGGGGAACGGGGTCCGGTTCAGTCAGGAATGAGGGGAACAGGGTCCGGGTCAGTCAGGAGTGAGGGGAACGGGGTCCGGGTCATTCAGGAGAACAGGGAACGGGGTCAGGGTCAGTCAGGAGAGCAGGGAACGGGGTCCGGGTCCGTCAGGAGTGAGGGGAACGGGGTCCGGGTCAGTCAGGAGTGAGGGGAACGGGGTCCGGGTCAGTCAGGAGTGAGGGGAACGGGGTCTGGGTCAGTCAGGAGTGAGGGGAACGGGGTCCGGGTCACTCAGGAGTGAGGGGAACGGGGTGCGGGTCAGTCAGGAGTGAGAGGAACGGGGTCCGGGTCAGTCAGGAATGAGGGGAACGGGGTCCGGGTCAGTCAGGAGTGAGGGTGATGAGGTCCGGGTCAGTCAGGAGTGAGGGGAACGGGGTCCGGGTCAGTCAGGAGTGAGGGGAACGGGGTCCGGGTCAGTCAGGAGTGAGGGGAACGGGGTCCGGGTCAGTCAGGAGTGAGGGGAACGGGGTCCGGGTCAGTGAGTACTGAGGGGAATGGGGTCCGGGTCAGTCAGGAGTGAGGGGAACGTGATCCGTGTCAGTCAGGAGTGAGTGGAACGGGGTCCGGGTCAGTCAGGAGTGAGGGGAACGGGGTCCAGGTCACTCAGGAGTGAGGGGAACGGGTTCCGGGTCAGTCAGGAGTGAGGGGAACGGGGTCCGGGTCAGTCAGGAGTGAGGGGAACGGGGTCCGGGTCAGTCAGGAGTGAGGGGAACGGGGTCCGGGTCAGTCGGGAGTGAGGGGAACGGGGTCCGTGTCAGTCAGGAGAACCGGGAACGGGGTCCGGGTCAGTCAGGAGAACAGTGAATGGGGTCCGTGTCAGTCAGGAGTGAGGGGAACGGGGTCCGGGTCAATCAGGAGTGAGGGGAACGTGGTCCGTGTCAGTCAGGAGCGAGGCGAACGGGGTCTGGGTCAGTCAGGAGTGAGGGGAACGGGGTCCGGGTCAGTCAGGAGTGAGAGGAACGGGGTCCGGCTCACTCAGGAGTGAGGGGTACGGGGTCCGGGTCAGTCAGGAGTGAGGGGAACGGGGTCCGCGTCAGTCAGGAGTGAGGGGAACGGGGTCCGGGTCAGTCAGGAGTGAGGGGAACGGGGTCCGGGTCAGTCAGGAGTGAGGGGAACGGGGTCCGGGTCAGTCAGGAGTGAGGGGAACGGGGTCCGATTCGGTCAGGAGTGAGGGGAACGGGGTCCGGGTCAGTCAGGAGTGAGGGGAACGGGGTCCGGGTCAGTCAGGAGTGAGGGGAACGGGGTCCGGGTAAGTCTGGAGTGAGGGGAACGGGGTCCGGGTCAGTCAGGAATGAGAGGAACCGGGTCCGGGTCAGTCAGGAGTGAGGGGATCGGGGTCCGGGTCAGTCAGGAGTGAGGGGAACGGGGTCCGGGTCAGTCAGGAGTAAGGGGAACGGGGTCCAGGTCAGTCAGGAGTGAGGGGAACGGGGTCCGGGTCAGTCAGGAGAGAGAGGAACGGGGTCCGGGTCAGTCAGGTGTGAGGGTGACGGAGTCCGGGTCAGTCAGGAGTGAGGGGAACGGGGTCCGGGTCAGTCAGGAGTGAGGGGAACGGGGTCCGGGTCAGTCAGGAGTGAGGGGAACGGGGTCCGGGTCTGTCAGGAGTGAGGGGAACGTGGTCCGGGTCACTCAGGAGTGAGGGGAACGGGGTCCGGGTCAGTCAGAAGTGAGGGGAACGGGGTCCGGGTCAGTCAGGAGATCAGGGAACGGGGTCCGGGTCAGTCAGGAGTGAGGGGAACGGGGTCCAGGTCAGTCAGGAGAACAGGGAACGGGGTCCGGGTCAGTCAGGAGTGAGGGGAACGGGGTCCGGGTCAGTCAGGAGTGAGGGGAACGGGGTCCGGGTCAGTCAGGAGTGAGGTGAACGGGGTCCAGGTCAGTCTGGAGTGAGGAGAACGGGGTCCGGGTCAGTCAGGAGTGAGGGGAACGGGGTCCGGGTCAGTCAGGAGTGAGGGTGACGGGGTCCGGGTCAGTCAGGAGTGAGGGGATCGGGGTCCGGGTCAGTCAGCAGTGAGGGTGACGGGGTCCGGGTCAGTCAGGAGTGAGGGGCACGGGGACCGGGTCAGTCAGGAGTGAGGGGAACGGGTTCCGGGTCAGTCAGGAGTGAGAGGAACGGGGTCCGGGTCAGTCAGGAGTGAGGGGAACGGGGTCCGGGTCAGTCAGGAGTGAGAGGAACGGGGTCCGGGTCAGTCAGGAGTGAGGGGAACGGGGTCCGGGTCAGTCAGGAGTGAGGGGAACGGGGTCCGGGTCAGTCAGGAGTGAGGGGAACGGGGTCCGGGTCAGTCAGGAGTGAGGGGAACGGGCTCCGGGTCAGTCAGGAGTGAGGGGAACGGGGTCCGGGTCAGTCAGGAGTGAGAGGAACGGGGTCCGGGTCAGTCAGGAGTGAGGGGAACGGGGTCCGGGCCAGTCAGGAGTGAGGGGAACGGGGTCCGGGTCAGTCAGGTGTGAGGGGAACGGGGTCCGGGTCAGTCAGGAGTGAGATGAACGGGGTCCGGGTCAGTCAGGAGTGAGGGGAACGGGGTCCGGGTCAGTGAGGACTGAGGGGAACGGGATCCGGTTCAGTCAGGAATGAGGGGAACAGGGTCCGGGTCAGTCAGGAGTGAGGGGAACGGGGTCCGGGTCATTCAGGAGAACAGGGAACGGGGTCTGGGTCAGTCAGGAGAGCAGGGAACGGGGTCCGGGTCCGTCAGGAGTGAGGGGAACGGGGTCCGGGTCAGTCAGGAGTGAGGGGAACGGGGTCCGGGTCAGTCAGGAGTGAGGGGAACGGGGTCTGGGTCAGTCAGGAGTGAGGGGAACGGGGTCCGGGTCACTCAGGAGTGAGGGGAACGGGGTCCGGGTCAGTCAGGAGTGAGAGGAACGGGGTCCGGGTCAGTCAGGAATGAGGGGAACGGGGTCCGGGTCAGTCAGGAGTGAGGGTGATGAGGTCCGGGTCAGTCAGGAGTGAGGGGAACGGGGTCCGGGTCAGTCAGGAGTGAGGGGAACGGGGTCCGGGTCAGTCAGGAGTGAGGGGAACGGGGTCCGGGTCAGTCAGGAGTGAGGGGAACGGGGTCCGGGTCAGTGAGTACTGAGGGGAATGGGGTCCGGGTCAGTCAGGAGTGAGGGGAACGTGATCCGTGTCAGTCAGGAGTGAGGGGAACGGGGTCCGGGTCAGTCAGGAGTGAGGGGAACGGGGTCCAGGTCACTCAGGAGTGAGGGGAACGGGTTCCGGGTCAGTCAGGAGTGAGGGGAACGGGGTCCGGGTCAGTCAGGAGTGAGGGAAACGGGGTCCGGGTCAGTCAGGAGTGAGGGGAACGGGGTCCGGGTCAGTCGGGAGTGAGGGGAACGGGGTCCGGGTCAGTCAGGAGAACCGGGAACGGGGTCCGGGTCAGTCAGGAGAACAGGGAATGGGGTCCGTGTCAGTCAGGAGTGAGGGGAACGGGGTCCGGGTCAGTCAGGAGTGAGGGGAACGTGGTCCGTGTCAGTCAGGAGCGAGGGGAACGGGGTCTGGGTCAGTCAGGAGTGAGGGGAACGGGGTCCGGGTCAGTTAGGAGTGAGAGGAACGGGGTCCGGGTCAGTCAGGAGTGAGGGGAACGGGCTCCGGGTCAGTCAGGAGTGAGGGGAACGGGGTCCGGGTCAGTCAGGAGTGAGAGGAACGGGGTCCGGGTCAGTCAGGAGTGAGGGTAACGGGGTCCGGGCCAGTCAGGAGTGAGGGGAACGGGGTCCGGGTCAGTCAGGAGTGAGGGGAACGGGGTCCGGGTCAGTGAGGAGTGAGGGGAACGGGGTCCGGGTCAGTCAGGAGTGAGGGGAACGGGGTCCGGGTCAGCGAGGACTGAGGGGAACGGGGTCCGGTTCAGTCAGGAATGAGGGGAACAGGGTCCGGGTCAGTCAGGAGTGAGGGGAACGGGGTCCGGGTCATTCAGGAGAACAGGGAACGGGGTCTGGGTCAGTCAGGAGAGCAGAGAACGGGGTCCGGGTCCGTCAGGAGTGAGGGGAACGGGGTCCGGGTCAGTCAGGAGTGAGGGGAACGGGGTCCGGGTCAGTCAGGAGTGAGGGGAACGGGGTCTGGGTCAGTCAGGAGTGAGGGGAACGGGGTCCGGGTCAGTCAGGAGTGAGGGGAACGGGGTCCGGGTCAGTCAGGAGTGAGAGGAACGGGGTCCGGGTCAGTCAGGAATGAGGGGAACGGGGTCCGGGTCAGTCAGGAGTGAGGGTGATGAGGTCCGGGTCAGTCAGGAGTGAGGGGAACGGGGTCCGGGTCAGTCAGGAGTGAGGGGAACGGGGTCCGGGTCAGTCAGGAGTGAGGGGAACGGGGTCCGGGTCAGTCAGGAGTGAGGGGAACGGGGTCCGGGTCAGTGAGTACTGAGGGGAATGGGGTCCGGGTCAGTCAGGAGTGAGGGGAACGTGATCCGTGTCAGTCAGGAGTGAGGGGAACGGGGTCCGGGTCAGTCAGGAGTGAGGGGAACGGGGTCCGGGTCACTCAGGAGTGAGGGGAACGGGTTCCGGGTCAGTCAGGAGTGAGGGGAACGGGGTCCGGGTCAGTCAGGAGTGAGGGGAACGGGGTCCGGGTCAGTCAGGAGTGAGGGGAACGGGGTCCGGGTCAGTCAGGAGTGAGGGGAACGGGGTCCGAATCGGTCAGGAGTGAGGGGAACGGGGTCCGGGTCAGTCAGGAGTGAGGGGAAAGGGCTCCGGGTCAGTCAGGAGTGAAGGGAACGGGGTCTGGGTCAGTCAGGAGTGAGAGGAACGGGGTCTGGGTCAGTCTGGAGTGAGCGGAACGGGGTCCAGTTCAGTCAGGAGTGAGGGAACGGGGTCCGGGTCAGTCAGGATTGAGGGGAACGGAGTCCGGGTCAGTCAGGAGTGAGGGGAACGGGGTACGGGTCAGTCAGGAGTGAGGGGAACGGGGTCCGGGTCACTCAGGAGTGAGGGGAACGGGGTCCGGGTCAGTCAGGAGTGAGGGGAACGGGGTCCGGGTCAGTCAGGAGTGAAAGGAACTGTGTCCGTGTCAGTCAGGAGTGAGGGGAACGGGGTCCGGGTAAGTCTGGAGTGAGGGGAACGGGGTCCGGGTCAGTCAGGAATGAGAGGAACCGGGTCCGGGTCAGTCAGGAGTGAGGGGATCGGGGTCCGGGTCAGTCAGGAGTGAGGGGAACGGGGTCCGGGTCAGTCAGGAGTGAGGGGAACGGGGTCCAGGTCAGTCAGGAGTGAGGGGAACGGGGTCCGGGTCAGTCAGGAGTGAGAGGAACGGGGTCCGGGTCAGTCAGGTGTGAGGGGGACGGAGTCCGGGTCAGTCAGGAGTGAGGGGAACGGGGTCCGGGTCAGTCAGGAGTGAGGGGAACGGGGTCCGGGTCAGTCAGGAGTGAGGGGAACGGGGTCCGGGTCAGTCAGGAGTGAGGGGAACGGGGTCCGGGTCAGTCAGGAGTGAGGGGAACGGGGTCCGGGTCAGTCAGGAGTGAGGGGAACCGTGTCCGGGTCACTCAGGAGTGAGGGGAACGGGGTCCGGGTCAGTCAGAAGTGAGGGGAACGGGGTCCGGGTCAGTCAGGAGAACAGGGAACGGGGTCCGGGTCAGTCAGGAGTGAGGGGAACGGGGTCCGGTTCAGTCAGGAGAACAGGGAACGGGGTCCGGGTCAGTCAGGAGTGAGGGGAACGGGGTCCGGGTCAGTCAGGAGTGAGGGGAACGGGGTCCGGGTCAGTCAGGAGTGAGGTGAACGGGGTCCAGGTCAGTCTGGAGTGAGGGGAACGGGGTCCGGGTCAGTCAGGAGTGAGGGGAACGGGGTCCGGGTCAGTCAGGAGTGAGGGTGACGGGGTCCGGGTCAGTCAGGAGTGAGGGGATCGGGGTCCGGGTCAGTCAGGAGTGAGGGTGACGGGGTCCGGGTCAGTCAGGAGTGAGGGGCACGGGGACCGGGTCAGTCAGGAGTGAGGGGAACGGGTTCCGGGTCAGTCAGGAGTGAGAGGAACGGGGTCCGTGTCAGTCAGGAGTGAGGGGAACGGGGTCCGGGTCAGTCAGGAGTGAGAGGAACGGGGTCCGGGTCAGTCAGGAGTGAGGGGAACGGGGTCCGGGTCAGTCAGGAGTGAGGGGAACGGGGTCCGGGTCAGTCAGGAGTGAGGGGAACGGGGTCCGGGTCAGTCAGGAGTGAGGGGAACGGGCTCCGGGTCAGTCAGGAGTGAGGGGAACGGGGTCCGGGTCAGTCAGGAGTGAGAGGAACGGGGTCCGGGTCAGTCAGGAGTGAGGGGAACGGGGTCCGGGCCAGTCAGGAGTGAGGGGAACGGGGTCCGGGTCAGTCAGGTGTGAGGGTAACGGGGTCCGGGTCAGTCAGGAGTGAGGGGAACGGGGTCCGGGTCAGTCAGGAGTGAGGGGAACGGGGTCCGGGTCAGTCAGGAGTGAGGGGAACGGGCTCCGGGTCAGTCAGGAGTGAGGGGAACGGGGTCCGGGTCAGTCAGGAGTGAGAGGAACGGGGTCCGGGTCAGTCAGTAGTGAGGGGAACGGGGTCCGGGCCAGTCAGGAGTGAGGGGAACGGGGTCCGGGTCAGTCAGGTGTGAGGGAAACGGGGTCCGGGTCAGTCAGGAGTGAGGGGAACGGGGTCCGGGTCAGTCAGGAGTGAGGGGAACGGGGTCCGGGTCAGTGAGGACTGAGGGGAACGGGGTCCGGTTCAGTCAGGAATGAGGGGAACAGGGTCCGGGTCAGTCAGGAGTGAGGGGAACGGGGTCCGGGTCATTCAGGAGAACAGGGAACGGGGTCAGGGTCAGTCAGGAGAGCAGGGAACGGGGTCCGGGTCCGTCAGGAGTGAGGGGAACGGGGTCCGGGTCAGTCAGGAGTGAGGGGAACGGGGTCCGGGTCAGTCAGGAGTGAGGGGAACGGGGTCTGGGTCAGTCAGGAGTGAGGGGAACGGGGTCCGGGTCACTCAGGAGTGAGGGGAACGGGGTGCGGGTCAGTCAGGAGTGAGAGGAACGGGGTCCGGGTCAGTCAGGAATGAGGGGAACGGGGTCCGGGTCAGTCAGGAGTGAGGGTGATGAGGTCCGGGTCAGTCAGGAGTGAGGGGAACGGGGTCCGGGTCAGTCAGGAGTGAGGGGAACGGGGTCCGGGTCAGTCAGGAGTGAGGGGAACGGGGTCCGGGTCAGTGAGTACTGAGGGGAATGGGGTCCGGGTCAGTCAGGAGTGAGGGGAACGTGATCCGTGTCAGTCAGGAGTGAGGGGAACGGGGTCCGGGTCAGTCAGGAGTGAGGGGAACGGGGTCCAGGTCACTCAGGAGTGAGGGGAACGGGTTCCGGGTCAGTCAGGAGTGAGGGGAACGGGGTCCGGGTCAGTCAGGAGTGAGGGGAACGGGGTCCGGGTCAGTCAGGAGTGAGGGGAACGGGGTCCGGGTCAGTCGGGTGTGAGGGGAACGGGGTCCGGGTCAGTCAGGAGAACCGGGAACGGGGTCCGGGTGAGTCAGGAGAACAGTGAATGGGGTCCGTGTCAGTCAGGAGTGAGGGGAACGGGGTCCGGGTCAGTCAGGAGTGAGGGGAACGTGGTCCGTGTCAGTCAGGAGCGAGGCGAACGGGGTCTGGGTCAGTCAGGAGTGAGGGGAACGGGGTCCGGGTCAGTCAGGAGTGAGAGGAACGGGGTCCGGCTCACTCAGGAGTGAGGGGTACGGGGTCCGGGTCAGTCAGGAGTGAGGGGAACGGGGTCCGCGTCAGTCAGGAGTGAGGGGAACGGGGTCCGGGTCAGTCAGGAGTGAGGGGAACGGGGTCCGGGTCAGTCAGGAGTGAGGGGAACGGGGTCCGGGTCAGTGAGGACTGAGGGGAACGGGGTCCGGTTCAGTCAGGAATGAGGGGAACAGGGTCCGGGTCAGTCAGGAGTGAGGGGAACGGGGTCCGGGTCATTCAGGAGAACAGGGAACGGGGTCTGGGTCAGTCAGGAGAGCAGGGAACGGGGTCCGGGTCCGTCAGGAGTGAGGGGAACGGGGTCCGGGTCAGTCAGGAGTGAGGGGAACGGGGTCCGGGTCAGTCAGGAGTGAGGGGAACGGGGTCTGGGTCAGTCAGGAGTGAGGGGAACGGGGTCCGGGTCACTCAGGAGTGAGGGGAACGGGGTCCGGGTCAGTCAGGAGTGAGAGGAACGGGGTCCGGGTCAGTCAGGAATGAGGGGAACGGGGTCCGGGTCAGTCAGGAGTGAGGGTGATGAGGTCCGGGTCAGTCAGGAGTGAGGGGAACGGGGTCCGGGTCAGTCAGGAGTGAGGGGAACGGGGTCCGGGTCAGTCAGGAGTGAGGGGAACGGGGTCCGGGTCAGTGAGTACTGAGGAGAATGGGGTCCGGGTCAGTCAGGAGTGAGGGGAACGTGATCCGTGTCAGTCAGGAGTGAGGGGAACGGGGTCCAGGTCACTCAGGAGTGAGGGGAACGGGTTCCGGGTCAGTCAGGAGTGAGGGGAACGGGGTCCGGGTCAGTCAGGAGTGAGGGAAACGGGGTCCGGGTCAGTCAGGAGTGAGGGGAACGGGGTCCGGGTCAGTCGGGAGTGAGGGGAACGGGGTCCGGGTCAGTCAGGAGAACCGGGAACGGGGTCCGGGTCAGTCAGGAGAACAGGGAATGGGGTCCGTGTCAGTCAGGAGTGAGGGGAACGGGGTCCGGGTCAGTCAGGAGTGAGGGGAACGTGGTCCGTGTCAGTCAGGAGCGAGGGGAACGGGGTCTGGGTCAGTCAGTAGTAGGGGAACGGGGTCCGGGTCAGTCAGGAGTGAGAGGAACGGGGTCCGGGTCAGTCAGGAGTGAGGGGAACGGGCTCCGGGTCAGTCAGGAGTGAGGGGAACGGGGTCCGGGTCAGTCAGGAGTGAGAGGAACGGGGTCCGGGTCAGTCAGGAGTGAGGGGAACGGGGTCCGGGCCAGTCAGGAGTGAGGGGAACGGGGTCCCGGTCAGTCAGGAGTGAGGGGAACGGGGTCCGGGTCAGTCAGGAGTGAGGGGAACGGGGTCCGGGTCAGTCAGGAGTGAGGGGAACGGGGTCCGGGTCATTCAGGAGAACAGGGAACGGGGTCAGGGTCAGTCAGGAGAGCAGGGAACGGGGTCCGGGTCCGTCAGGAGTGAGGGGAACGGGGTCCGGGTCAGTCAGGAGTGAGGGGAACGGGGTCCGGGTCAGTCAGGAGTGAGGGGAACGGGGTCTGGGTCAGTCAGGAGTGAGGGGAACGGGGTCCGGGTCACTCAGGAGTGAGGGGAACGGGGTGCGGGTCAGTCAGGAGTGAGAGGAACGGGGTCCGGGTCAGTCAGGAATGAGGGGAACGGGGTCCGGGTCAGTCAGGAGTGAGGGTGATGAGGTCCGGGTCAGTCAGGAGTGAGGGGAACGGGGTCCGGGTCAGTCAGGAGTGAGGGGAACGGGGTCCGGGTCAGTCAGGAGTGAGGGGAACGGGGTCCGGGTCAGTGAGTACTGAGGGGAATGGGGTCCGGGTCAGTCAGGAGTGAGGGGAACGTGATCCGTGTCAGTCAGGAGTGAGGGGAACGGGGTCCGGGTCAGTCAGGAGTGAGGGGAACGGGGTCCAGGTCACTCAGGAGTGAGGGGAACGGGTTCCGGGTCAGTCAGGAGTGAGGGGAACGGGGTCCGGGTCAGTCAGGAGTGAGGGGAACGGGGTCCGGGTCAGTCAGGAGTGAGGGGAACGGGGTCCGGGTCAGTCGGGAGTGAGGGGAACGGGGTCCGGGTCAGTCAGGAGAACCGGGAACGGGGTCCGGGTCAGTCAGGAGAACAGTGAATGGGGTCCGTGTCAGTCAGGAGTGAGGGGAACGTGGTCCGTGTCAGTCAGGAGCGAGGCGAACGGGGTCTGGGTCAGTCAGGAGTGAGGGGAACGGGGTCCGGGTCAGTCAGGAGTGAGAGGAACGGGGTCCGGCTCACTCAGGAGTGAGGGGTACGGGGTCCGGGTCAGTCAGGAGTGAGGGGAACGGGGTCCGCGTCAGTCAGGAGTGAGGGGAACGGGGTCCGGGTCAGTCAGGAGTGAGGGGAACGGGGTCCGGGTCAGTCAGGAGTGAGGGGAACGGGGTCCGGGTCAGTCAGGAGTGAGGGGAACGGGGTCCGATTCGGTCAGGAGTGAGGGGAACGGGGTCCGGGTCAGTCAGGAGTGAGGGGAACGGGGTCCGGGTCAGTCAGGAGTGAGGGGAACGGGGTCCGGGTAAGTCTGGAGTGAGGGGAACGGGGTCCGGGTCAGTCAGGAATGAGAGGAACCGGGTCCGGGTCAGTCAGGAGTGAGGGGATCGGGGTCCGGGTCAGTCAGGAGTGAGGGGAACGGGGTCCGGGTCAGTCAGGAGTGAGGGGAACGGGGTCCAGGTCAGTCAGGAGTGAGGGGAACGGGGTCCGGGTCAGTCAGGAGTGAGAGGAACGGGGTCCGGGTCAGTCAGGTGTGAGGGTGACGGAGTCCGGGTCAGTCAGGAGTGAGGGGAACGGGGTCCGGGTCAGTCAGGAGTGAGGGGAACGGTGTCCGGGTCAGTCAGGAGTGAGGGGAACGGGGTCCGGGTCTGTCAGGAGTGAGGGGAACGTGGTCCGGGTCACTCAGGAGTGAGGGGAATGGGGTCCGGATCAGTCAGAAGTGAGGGGAACGGGGTCCGGGTCAGTCAGGAGAACAGGGAACGGGGTCCGGGTCAGTCAGGAGTGAGGGGAACGGGGTCCAGGTCAGTCAGGAGAACAGGGAACGGGGTCCGGGTCAGTCAGGAGTGAGGGGAACGGGGTCCGGGTCAGTCAGGAGTGAGGGGAACGGGGTCCGGGTCAGTCAGGAGTGAGGTGAACGGGGTCCAGGTCAGTCTGGAGTGAGGAGAACGGGGTCCGGGTCAGTCAGGAGTGAGGGGAACGGGGTCCGGGTCAGTCAGGAGTGAGGGTGACGGGGTCCGGGTCAGTCAGGAGTGAGGGGATCGGGGTCCGGGTCAGTCAGCAGTGAGGGTGACGGGGTCCGGGTCAGTCAGGAGTGAGGGGCACGGGGACCGGGTCAGTCAGGAGTGAGGGGAACGGGTTCCGGGTCAGTCAGGAGTGAGAGGAACGGGGTCCGGGTCAGTCAGGAGTGAGGGGAACGGGGTCCGGGTCAGTCAGGAGTGAGAGGAACGGGGTCCGGGTCAGTCAGGAGTGAGGGGAACGGGGTCCGGGTCAGTCAGGAGTGAGGGGAACGGGGTCCGGGTCAGTCAGGAGTGAGGGGAACGGGCTCCGGGTCAGTCAGGAGTGAGGGGAACGGGGTCCGGGTCAGTCAGGAGTGAGAGGAACGGGGTCCGGGTCAGTCAGGAGTGAGGGGAACGGGGTCCGGGCCAGTCAGGAGTGAGGGGAACGGGGTCCGGGTCAGTCAGGTGTGAGGGGAACGGGGTCCGGGTCAGTCAGGAGTGAGATGAACGGGGTCCGGGTCAGTCAGGAGTGAGGGGAACGGGGTCCGGGTCAGTGAGGACTGAGGGGAACGGGGTCCGGTTCAGTCAGGAATGAGGGGAACAGGGTCCGGGTCAGTCAGGAGTGAGGGGAACGGGGTCCGGGTCATTCAGGAGAACAGGGAACGGGGTCTGGGTCAGTCAGGAGAGCAGGGAACGGGGTCCGGGTCCGTCAGGAGTGAGGGGAACGGGGTCCGGGTCAGTCAGGAGTGAGGGGAACGGGGTCCGGGTCAGTCAGGAGTGAGGGGAACGGGGTCTGGGTCAGTCAGGAGTGAGGGGAACGGGGTCCGGGTCACTCAGGAGTGAGGGGAACGGGGTCCGGGTCAGTCAGGAGTGAGGGGAACGGGGTCCGGGTCAGTCAGGAATGAGGGGAACGGGGTCCGGGTCAGTCAGGAGTGAGGGTGATGAGGTCCGGGTCAGTCAGGAGTGAGGGGAACGGGGTCCGGGTCAGTCAGGAGTGAGGGGAACGGGGTCCGGGTCAGTCAGGAGTGAGGGGAACGGGGTGCGGGTCAGTCAGGAGTGAGGGGAACGGGGTCCGGGTCAGTGAGTACTGAGGGGAATGGGGTCCGGGTCAGTCAGGAGTGAGGGGAACGTGATCCGTGTCAGTCAGGAGTGAGGGGAACGGGGTCCGGGTCAGTCAGGAGTGAGGGGAACGGGGTCCAGGTCCCTCAGGAGTGAGGGGAACGGGTTCCGGGTCAGTCAGGAGTGAGGGGAACGGGGTCCGGGTCAGTCAGGAGTGAGGGAAACGGGGTCCGGGTCAGTCAGGAGTGAGGGGAACGGGGTCCGGGTCAGTCGGGAGTGAGGGGAACGGGGTCCGGGTCAGTCAGGAGAACCGGGAACGGGGTCCGGGTCAGTCAGGAGAACAGGGAATGGGGTCCGTGTCAGTCAGGAGTGAGGGGAACGGGGTCCGGGTCAGTCAGGAGTGAGGGGAACGTGGTCCGTGTCAGTCAGGAGTGAGGGGAACGGGGTCTGGGTCAGTCAGGAGTGAGGGGAACGGGGTCCGGGTCAGTCAGGAGTGAGAGGAACGGGGTCCGGGTCAGTCAGGAGTGAGGGGAACGGGGTGCGGGTCAGTCAGGAGTGAGGGGAACGGGGTCCGGGTCAGTGAGTACTGAGGGGAATGGGGTCCGGGTCAGTCAGGAGTGAGGGGAACGTGATCCGTGTCAGTCAGGAGTGAGGGGAACGGGGTCCGGGTCAGTCAGGAGTGAGGGGAACGGGGTCCAGGTCCCTCAGGAGTGAGGGGAACGGGTTCCGGGTCAGTCAGGAGTGAGGGGAACGGGGTCCGGGTCAGTCAGGAGTGAGGGAAACGGGGTCCGGGTCAGTCAGGAGTGAGGGGAACGGGGTCCGGGTCAGTCGGGAGTGAGGGGAACGGGGTCCGGGTCAGTCAGGAGAACCGGGAACGGGGTCCGGGTCAGTCAGGAGAACAGGGAATGGGGTCCGTGTCAGTCAGGAGTGAGGGGAACGGGGTCCGGGTCAGTCAGGAGTGAGGGGAACGTGGTCCGTGTCAGTCAGGAGTGAGGGGAACGGGGTCTGGGTCAGTCAGGAGTGAGGGGAACGGGGTCCGGGTCAGTCAGGAGTGAGAGGAACGGGGTCCGGGTCAGTCAGGAGTGAGGGGAACGGGCTCCGGGTCAGTCAGGAGTGAGGGGAACGGGGTCCGGGTCAGTCAGGAGTGAGAGGAACGGGGTCCGGGTCAGTCAGGAGTGAGGGGAACGGGGTCCGGGCCAGTCAGGAGTGAGGGGAACGGGGTCCGGGTCAGTCAGGAGTGAGGGGAACGGGGTCCGGGTCAGTCAGGAGTGAGGGGAACGGGGTCCGGGTCAGTCAGGAGTGAGGGGAACGGGGTCCGGGTCAGCGAGGACTGAGGGGAACGGGGTCCGGTTCAGTCAGGAATGAGGGGAACAGGGTCCGGGTCAGTCAGGAGTGAGGGGAACGGGGTCCGGGTCATTCAGCAGAACAGGGAACGGGGTCTGGGTCAGTCAGGAGAGCAGAGAACGGGGTCCGGGTCCGTCAGGAGTGAGGGGAACGGGGTCCGGGTCAGTCAGGAGTGAGGGGAACGGGGTCCGGGTCAGTCAGGAGTGAGGGGAACGGGGTCTGGGTCAGTCAGGAGTGAGGGGAACGGGGTCCGGGTCAGTCAGGAGTGAGGGGAACGGGGTCCGGGTCAGTCAGGAGTGAGAGGAACGGGGTCCGGGTCAGTCAGGAATGAGGGGAACGGGGTCCGGGTCAGTCAGGAGTGAGGGTGATGAGGTCCGGGTCAGTCAGGAGTGAGGGGAACGGGGTCCGGGTCAGTCAGGAGTGAGGGGAACGGGGTCCGGGTCACTCAGGAGTGAGGGGAACGGGGTCCGGGTCAGTCAGGAGTGAGGGGAACGGGGTCCGGGTCAGTGAGTACTGAGGGGAATGGGGTCCGGGTCAGTCAGTAGTGAGGGGAACGTGATCCGTGTCAGTCAGGAGTGAGGGGAACGGGGTCCGGGTCAGTCAGGAGTGAGGGGAACGGGGTCCGGGTCACTCAGGAGTGAGGGGAACGGGTTCCGGGTCAGTCAGGAGTGAGGGGAACGGGGTCCGGGTCAGTCAGGAGTGAGGGGAACGGGGTCCGGGTCAGTCAGGAGTGAGGGGAACGGGGTCCGGGTCAGTCGGGAGTGAGGGGAACGGGGTCCGGGTCAGTCAGGATAACCGGGAACGGGGTCCGGGTCAGTCAGGAGAACAGGGAATGGGGTCCGTGTCAGTCAGGAGTGAGGGGAACGGGGTCCGGGTCAGTCAGGAGTGAGGGGAACGTGGTCCGTGTCAGTCAGGAGCGAGGGGAACGGGGTCTGGGTCAGTCAGGAGTGAGGGGAACGGGGTCCGGGTCAGTCAGGAGTGAGGGGAACGGGGTCCGGGTCAGTCAGGAGTGAGGGGAACGGGGTCCGGGTCAGTCAGGAGTGAGGGGAACGGGGTCCTGGTCAGTCAGGAGTGAGGGGAACGGGGTCCGGGTCAGTCAGGAGTGAGGGGAACGGGGTCCGGGTCAGTCAGGAGTGAGGGGAACGGGGTCCGGGTCAGTCAGGAGTGAGGGGAACGGGGTCCGGGTCAGTCAGGAGTGAGGGGAACGGGGTCCGGGTCAGTCAGGAGTGAGGGGTACGGGGTCCGGGTCAGTCAGGAGTGAGGGGAACGGGGTCCGGGTCAGTCAGGAGTGTGGGGAACGGGGTCCGGGTCAGTCAGGAGTGAGGGTGACGGGTTCCTAGTCAGTCAGGAGTGAGGGGAACGGAGTCCGGGTCAGTCAGGAGTGAGGGGAACAGGGTCCGGGTCAGTCAGGTGTGAGGGGAACGGGGTTTGGGTCAGTCAGGAGTGAGGGGAATGGGGCCCGGGTCAGTCAGGAGTGAGGGGAATGGGGTCCGGGTCAGTCAGGAGAACAGGGAACGGGGTCCGGGTCAGTCAGGAGTGAGGGGAACGGGGTCCGGGTCAGTCAGGAGTGAGGGGAATGGGGTCTGGGTCAGTCAGGAGAACAGCGAACGGGGTCCGGGTCAGTCAGGAGTGAGGGGAACGGGGTCCGGGTCAGTCAGGAGTGAGGGGATCGGGGTTCAGGTCAGGCTGGAGTGAGGGGAACGGTGTCCGGGTCAGTCAGGAGTGAGGGGAACGGGGTCCGGGTCAGTCAGGAGTAAGGTGACAGGGTCCGGGTCAGTCAGGAGTGAGGGGATCGGGGTCCGGGTCAGTCAGGAGTGAGGGGAACGGGGTCCGGGTCAGTCAGGAGTGAGGGGAACGGGGTCCGGCTCAGTCAGGAGTGAGGGGAATGGGGTCCGGGTCAGTCAGGAGTGAGGGGAACGGGGTCCGGGTCACTCAGGAGTGAGGGGAACGGGGTCCGGGTCAGTCAGGAGTGAGGGGATCGGGGTCCGGGTCAGTCAGGAGTGAGGGGAACAGGGTCCGGGTCAGTCAGGAGAACAGGGAACGGGGTCCGGGTCAGTCGGGAGTGAGGGGAACGGGGTCCGGGTCAGTCAGGAGAACCGGGAACGGGGTCCGGGTCAGTCAGGAGAACAGGGAATGGGGTCCGTGTCAGTCAGGAGTGAGGGGAACGGGGTCCGGGTCAGTCAGGAGTGAGGGGAACGTGGTCCGTGTCAGTCAGGAGCGAGGGGAACGGGGTCTGGGTCAGTCAGGAGTGAGGGGAACGGGGTCCGGGTCAGTCAGGAGTGAGGGGAACGGGGTCCGGGTCAGTCAGGAGTGAGGGGAACGGGGTCCAGGTCAGTCAGGAGTGAGGGGAAGGGGTCCTGGTCAATCAGGAGTGAGGGGAACGGGGTCCGGGTGAGTCAGGAGTGAGGGGAACGGGGTCCGGGTGAGTCAGGAGTGAGGGGAACGGGGTCCGGGTCAGTCAGGAGTGAGGGGAACGGGGTCCGGGTCAGTCAGGAGTGAGGGGAACGGGGTCCGGGTCAGTCAGGAGTGAGGGGTACGGGGTCCGGGTCAGTCAGGAGTGAGGGGAACGGGGTCCGGGTCAGTCAGGAGTGTGGGGAACGGGGTCCGGGTCAGTCAGGAGTGAGGGTGACGGGTTCCTAGTCAGTCAGGAGTGAGGGGAACGGAGTCCGGGTCAGTCAGGAGTGAGGGGAACAGGGTCTGGGTCAGTCAGGTGTGAGGGGAACGGGGTTTGGGTCAGTCAGGAGTGAGGGGAATGGGGCCCGGGTCAGTCAGGAGTGAGGGGAATGGGGTCCGGGTCAGTCAGGAGAACAGGGAACGGGGTCCGGGTCAGTCAGGAGTGAGGGGAACGGGGTCCGGGTCAGTCAGGAGTGAGGGGAATGGGGTCTGGGTCAGTCAGGAGAACAGCGAACGGGGTCCGGGTCAGTCAGGAGTGAGGGGAACGGGGTCCGGGTCAGTCAGGAGTGAGGGGATCGGGGTTCAGGTCAGGCTGGAGTGAGGGGAACGGGGTCCGGGTCAGTCAGGAGTGAGGGGAACGGGGTCCGGGTCAGTCAGGAGTAAGGTGACGGGGTCCGGGTCAGTCAGGAGTGAGGGGATCGGGGTCCGGGTCAGTCAGGAGTGAGGGGAACGGGGTCCGGGTCAGTCAGGAGTGAGGGGAACGGGGTCCGGGTCAGTCAGGAGTGAGGGGAACGGGGTCCGGGTCAGTAAGGAGTGAGGGGATCGTGGTGCGGGTCAGTCAGGAGTGAGGGTGACGGGGTCCGGGTCAGTCAGGAGAACCGGGAACGGGGTCCGGGTCAGTCAGGAGAACAGGGAATGGGGTCCGTGTCAGTCAGGAGTGAGGGGAACGGGGTCCGGGTCAGTCAGGAGTGAGGGGAACGTGGTCCGTGTCAGTCAGGAGCGAGGGGAACGGGGTCTGGGTCAGTCAGGAGTGAGGGGAACGGGGTCCGGGTCAGTCAGGAGTGAGGGGAACGGGGTCCGGGTCAGTCAGGAGTGAGGGGAACGGGGTCCAGGTCAGTCAGGAGTGAGGGGAACGGGGTCCTGGTCAGTCAGGAGTGAGGGGAACGGGGTCCGGGTGAGTCAGGAGTGAGGGGAACGGGGTCCGGGTGAGTCAGGAGTGAGGGGAACGGGGTCCGGGTCAGTCAGGAGTGAGGGGAACGGGGTCCGGGTCAGTCAGGAGTGAGGGGAACGGGGTCCGGGTCAGTCAGGAGTGAGGGGAACGGGGTCCGGGTCAGTCAGGAGTGAGGGGAACGGGGTCCGGGTCAGTCAGGAGTGTGGGGAACGGGGTCCGGGTCAGTCAGCAGTGAGGGTGACGGGTTCCTAGTCAGTCAGGAGTGAGGGGAACGGAGTCCGGGTCAGTCAGGAGTGAGGGGAACAGGGTCCGGGTCAGTCAGGTGTGAGGGGAACGGGGTTTGGGTCAGTCAGGAGTGAGGGGAATGGGGCCCGGGTCAGTCAGGAGTGAGGGGAATGGGGTCCGGGTCAGTCAGGAGAACAGGGAACGGGGTCCGGGTCAGTCAGGAGTGAGGGGAACGGGGTCCGGGTCAGTCAGGAGTGAGGGGAATGGGGTCTGGGTCAGTCAGGAGAACAGCGAACGGGGTCCGGGTCAGTCAGGAGTGAGGGGAACGGGGTCCGGGTCAGTCAGGAGTGAGGGGATCGGGGTTCAGGTCAGGCTGGAGTGAGGGGAACGGGGTCCGGGTCAGTCAGGAGTGAGGGGAACGGGGTCCGGGTCAGTCAGGAGTAAGGTGACAGGGTCCGGGTCAGTCAGGAGTGAGGGGATCGGGGTCCGGGTCAGTCAGGAGTGAGGGGAACGGGGTCCGGGTCAGTCAGGAGTGAGGGGAACGGGGTCCGGGTCAGTCAGGAGTGAGGGGAACGGGGTCCGGGTCAGTCAGGAGTGAGGGGAACGGGGTCCGGGTCACTCAGGAGTGAGGGGAACGGGGTCCGGGTCAGTCAGGAGTGAGGGGATCGGGGTCCGGGTCAGTCAGGAGTGAGGGGAACAGGGTCCGGGTCAGTCAGGAGAACGTGGAACGGGGTCCGGGTCAGTCGGGAGTGAGGGGAACGGGGTCCGGGTCAGTCAGGAGAACCGGGAACGGGGTCCGGGTCAGTCAGGAGAACAGGGAATGGGGTCCGTGTCAGTCAGGAGTGAGGGGAACGGGGTCCGGGTCAGTCAGGAGTGAGGGGAACGTGGTCCGTGTCAGTCAGGAGCGAGGGGAACGGGGTCTGGGTCAGTCAGGAGTGAGGGGAACGGGGTCCGGGTCAGTCAGGAGTGAGAGGAACGGGGTCCGGGTCAGTCAGGAGTGAGGGGAACGGGGTCCGGGTCAGTCAGGAGTGAGGGGAACGGGGTCCAGGTCAGTCAGGAGTGAGGGGAAGGGGTCCTGGTCAGTCAGGAGTGAGGGGAACGGGGTCCGGGTCAGTCAGGAGTGAGGGGAACGGGGTCCGGGTGAGTCAGGAGTGAGGGGAACGGGGTCCGGGTCAGTCAGGAGTGAGGGGAACGGGGTCCGGGTCAGTCAGGAGTGAGGGGAACGGGGTCCGGGTCAGTCAGGAGTGAGGGGTACGGGGTCCGGGTCAGTCAGGAGTGAGGGGAACGGGGTCCGGGTCAGTCAGGAGTGTGGGGAACGGGGTCCGGGTCAGTCAGGAGTGAGGGTGACGGGTTCCTAGTCAGTCAGGAGTGAGGGGAACGGAGTCCGGGTCAGTCAGGAGTGAGGGGAACAGGGTCCGGGTCAGTCAGGTGTGAGGGGAACGGGGTTTGGGTCAGTCAGGAGTGAGGGGAATGGGGCCCGGGTCAGTCAGGAGTGAGGGGAATGGGGTCCGGGTCAGTCAGGAGAACAGGGAACGGGGTCCGGGTCAGTCAGGAGTGAGGGGAACGGGGTCCGGGTCAGTCAGGAGTGAGGGGAATGGGGTCTGGGTCAGTCAGGAGAACAGCGAACGGGGTCCGGGTCAGTCAGGAGTGAGGGGAACGGGGTCCGGGTCAGTCAGGAGTGAGGGGATCGGGGTTCAGGTCAGGCTGGAGTGAGGGGAACGGGGTCCGGGTCAGTCAGGAGTGAGGGGAACGGGGTCCGGGTCAGTCAGGAGTAAGGTGACGGGGTCCGGGTCAGTCAGGAGTGAGGGGATCGGGGTCCGGGTCAGTCAGGAGTGAGGGGAACGGGGTCCGGGTCAGTCAGGAGTGAGGGGAACGGGGTCCGGGTCAGTCAGGAGTGAGGGGAACGGGGTCCGGGTCAGTCAGGAGTGAGGGGAACGGGGTCCGGGTCACTCAGGAGTGAGGGGAACGGGGTCCGGGTCAGTCAGGAGTGAGGGGAACAGGGTCCGGGTCAGTCAGGAGAACAGGGAACGGGGTCCGGGTCAGTCAGGAGTGAGGGGAACGGGGTCCGGGTCAGTCAGGTGTGAGGGGAACAGGGTCCGGGTCAGTCAGGAGAACAGGGAACGGGGTCCGGGTCAGTCAGGAGTGAGGGGAACGGGGTCCGGGTCAGTCAGGAGTGAGGGGACGGGGACCGGGTCAGTCAGGAGTGAGCGGAACGTTGTCCAGGTCAGTCAGGAGTGATGGGGAACGGGGTCCGGGTCAGTCAGGAGTGAGCGGAACGGGGTCCGGGTCAGTCAGGATTGAGAGGTACGTGGTCCGGGTCAGTCAGGATTGAGGGGAACGGGGTCCGGGTCACTCAGGAGTGAGGGGAACGTGGTCCGAGTCAGTCAGGAGTGAGGGGAACGGGGTCCGGGTCACTCAGGAGTGAGGGGAACGTGGTCCGAGTCAGTCAGGAGTGAGGGGAACGGGGTCCGGCCGCTGGGTGACCATTGATACTGACACTTTTTCCAGAACCAATCCTTTCATCTGCTCCCAACTTCTCATCGGTCGGATCAGTGACGGAGAATCACACTCACTCACACTCACTCACACTCACACACACTCACACACACTCACTCACACACACACACACACTCACTCGCAATCACTCACTCATACACACGCACTCACTCACACACACACTCACTTTCCCTCGCTCATATTCACTCACTCACACACTCACTCTTTCACACTCCCTGACACTCACATTCACTCACACACACGCGCTCAGATTCACTCGCTCACTTTCACTCACACACACACAGTCTCTCGCACTCACTGACACTCACACTCACACACACACACACTCACTCGCACTCACACTCACTCACACACACAAGCACACACACTCACACACACACACTCACTCATTCACACACTCACATTCACTCACTCACACTGACTCACACTCACATTCACACACTCTCACTCACTCACATTCACTCACTCACACACACTCTCACCCACTCACACTCACACACTCACTCACACATTCACACACACTCTCACTCACTCACATTCACTCACTCACACTCTCATTCACTCACACACTCACTCGCACTCACACACACTCACTCTCACACTCACTCACACACTCACTCACACTCATTCACACGCTCACCCACACTCACTCACTCACTCTCACTCACTCACTCTCACTCACTCACTCTCGCTCACTCACTCACTCACTCACTCTCACTCTCACTCACTGATTCACTAACTCACTCACACTCACTCACTGTTACATTCCTCATTACACATCCTCACCGCCCTGAGTGTTTTGACTCTCACCCGAACTCCCTCCTTCGCTCCTCTCACTCTCCTTTTCCTCTCCCTCTCTCTTGTTCCAATATCTCCCCCTCTCTCCTCCCACACTCCCTCTCTCCTCTCCTTCCTCACTTTCATCTCTCCTCTCATTCTCTCCTCTCCCCCCTCTCCCTCTGCCTCTCCCTATATGCGAATAACAAACAACCATGAACAGAAACTACTCCCAGAGGGAGACGGAGAAAAACAGACACAGAGATAGAGTGGAGAGGTGGGGAATAGAGAGAGAGAGAGCGACAGAAAGACACCTTGGAGGGGGTAAGAGAGAGAGGGGGAGACAGATAGATATAGGGAGAGGGGTAGAGACAGCAAGAAACAGAGAAAATGTGAGGGAAACAGACTAGAGAGATGGAGTGAGAGAGAGACAGAAAGAGACAAAGAAATAGAGTCAGGCAAAGAGAGAAAGCGATGGATAGAGAGAGAAAGTGTAAAGGAGCTCGAGAAAGACAAAGAGAGAAATGGAAAGAGAGATAGAATGAGGTAGAGAGAAATGGAGATAGAAAGAGTGAGTGACAGGGTGAAAGGCAGAGAGATTAGAGTGAGAAAGATCGAGAAAGAGACAGAGAGAGAGACAGTGAGAGAGACTGATGGAAGGGCAGTGAGTGTGAGAAAGGGAACAGAGAGGGAGATTTAAAAGAGAGAGAGATGAGAGAAAGAGATAGAGAGAGCGACAGAGGGCAAGACCGAGTGAGAGTGAAAGGGAGATGGAAAGTGGGCAGAGAGAGAGTGAGAGAGAAAGACAGAGGGCAAGAATCAGTGACGGGTAGAGGGAAAGGCAGAGAGGAGAGAGAGACGGGACACAGAGGGAGAGATCTAAAGACAGAAAGGAGAGAGTGTAGACAGAAAGAACAGGAGATAGAGATAGAGAGAAAAAAGAGATTGCGAGAGAAGGTGAGGTAGTGAGAGAAAGAGTGAGATAGGCATAGAGTTAAAGAGAGAGATAGAAGGTGATAGCCTAAGGGGGAGAGAATAAAAATGAAATAAATTATAAGAATTATAAGAAAGCTCAGAGAAAATCAGATAGAAAAGGAAAGTGTAATGATGGGGAGGGTTAGTGTGCCAGAGACGGAGAGACAGATCCATAGAGACACTGAGAGATAGAGAGCGAGAGAGAGAAAGAGAGAGAGAGTGGAAAAATACAGAATAGAAGAGACAGAAATAAAATGAGACAAAAATGTGTGAGGGAAAAGTGAGAGATAAAGAGAGAGGGACAGGAACTGAGAAAAACAAACAGTGAGAGCAAAACAAAGAATGAGAGGGGCAGAGAGAAGGGGAAACACATAAATAGACAGCGAGAAGCTTATAGGGGGAGAGACAGAGATAGACAGACAGAGACAATTAAGGAAGAAAAATAAAATAAATAGTAAGACAGAGTTCCAAACTGCCAAACCCTTTCTCCTTAAAAGATAAATGGAATGTCCCCTTATAATATTAATATTCTGTTTTGAAATCCAGGGAGATAATTAAATCATTTAAACCATAAAGCAATTTGACCTTGTTCCTCACTACAGAATAGAGAGAGAAACCTAGAGAGTCTCACCACACACACACACACACACAAATGTACACAAACGACACACACACACAAACACACACTCACACACAAGCATGGGACACACACACACACACACAAATGTACACAAACGTGGACACACACACACACACTCACTCACAAATACATGCACAAACACGGAGACACACAGGGACAAAAAGTGACCAGTAAACAAACACACATGGAGACGGACAGAAACAGGGATGGAAAGTGACAAACACACACACAAACACATACTCACACACACACACACACACACACACACATGGACACACACACACAGACAGACAGACACACACACACACAGACAGACACACACACACACACAGACACACACACACACACACACACACACACATGGACACACACACAGACAGACACACACACACACACACACACATACACACACACACACACACACACAGACACACACACACACACACACACAGACACACACACACAGACACACAAACACACACACAGACAGACACACACGGACACACACACAGACAGACACACACGGACACACAGACACACACACACACAGACACACACACACACACAGACAGACAGACACACACGGACACACACACAGACAGACACACACGGACACACAGACACACACACACACAGACACACACACACACACACACAGACAGACACACACGGACACACACACAGACAGACACACACGGACACACAGACACACACACACACAGACACACACACACACACAGACAGACAGACACACACGGACACACACACATACAGACACACACACACACACAGACACACACACACACACACAGACACACACACACACACACACAGACACACACACACAGACAGACACACACGGACACACAGACACACACACACACACACAGACACACACACACACACAGACAGACAGACACACACAGGGGGACAGGGAAATGGAGACACAGAGTGAGTGACAAAGATGTACAGACAGGCAGATGAAGTGACAGACAGAGAAAGAGGGACAGATAGAGTCAGAGAGAGAGAGGAAAGTAAGAGGGGAAAGTGTGACAGTTTGGAAGAGAGGGGCACAGGGTAAGAAATACAGAGAAATTGAGAAAGAGATTGAGATGGAAACAGAGTGGGGCAGTGGGATGGAGTAAGAGAAGGATGGAGAGACAGGGAGAGAGAGAGGGATGAAAAGAGAAAGACGAAAAAAGTGGAGAGAGAGAAAGATGAAGAGTCAGGCAGAGAGACAGAGAGAGACAGAGAGGGAGAGAGAGGGAGAGAGGGGGAGAGAGAGAGAGGGAGATGCAGAGAGGGGGAGAGAGGGTGAGGGGGAGAGAGGGACAGAGAGAGAGGGAGATGGAGAGAGACAGAGACAGAGGGAGATGCAGAGAGGGAGAGGGGGAGAGAGAGAGAGAGACAGATGCAGAGAGGGGGACAGATGTTCTTACTGATTCTGGTAACGGAGCGGCTCCGAGAGACAAAGTTCTGCTGCGTCCATCCGGCTGAGCTCCGGAGTGAGCGGGAGCGGGAGCGGGAGCGGGAGCGGGAGCGGGAGCGGGAACGGGAACGGGATCGGAGCGGGAGCGGGAGCGGGAGCGGCTGGGTCGCTGTGTCAATGTCGATGGTCCGAGATTCAGCCGCCCGGCTCTGAGCGGACACAGCGATTCACTACTCAGCATCAGCACCGACTGAGAGAGGCACACCCACTGGGACAGGCACACCCACTGGGACAGAGTCACACCCACTGGGACAGAGTCACACCCACTGGGACAGAGTCACACCCACTGGGAGAGTCACACCCACTGGGACAGAGTCACACCCACTGGGACAGAGTCACACCCACTGGGACAGAGTCACACCCACTGGGAGAGTCACACCCACTGGGACAGAGTCACACCCACTGGGAGAGTCACACCCACTGGGACAGAGTCACACCCACTGGGACAGAGTCACACCCACTGGGAGAGGCACACCCACTGGGACAGAGTCACACCCACTGGGAGAGTCACACCCACTGGGACAGAGTCACACTCACTGGGAGAGTCACACCCACTGGGAGAGTCACACCCACTGGGACAGAGGCACACCCACTGGGACAGAGTCACACCCACTGGGACAGAGTCACACCCACTGGGACAGAGTCACACCCACTGGGAGAGGCACACCCACTGGGACAGAGTCACACCCACTGGGAGAGTCACACCCACTGGGACAGAGTCACACTCACTGGGAGAGTCACACCCACTGGGACAGAGTCACACCCACTGGGAGAGTCACACCCACTGGGACAGAGTCACACCCACTGGGACAGAGTCACACCCACTGGGACAGAGTCACACCCACTGGGAGAGTCACACCCACTGGGACAGAGTCACACCCACTGGGAGAGTCACACCCACTGGGACAGAGTCACACCCACTGGGAGAGTCACACCCACTGGGAGAGTCACACCCACTGGGACAGAGTCACACCCACTGGGACAGAGTCACACCCACTGGGAGAGTCACACCCACTGGGAGAGTCACACCCACTGCGCGAGTCACACCCACTGGGAGAGTCACACCCACTGGGAGAGTCACACCCACTGGGACAGAGTCACACCCACTGGGAGAGTCACACCCACTGGGACAGAGTCACACCCACTGGGAGAGTCACACCCACTGGGACAGAGTCACACCCACTGGGAGAGTCACACCCACTGGGAGAGTCACACCCACTGGGACAGAGTCACACCCACTGGGACAGAGTCACACCCACTGGGAGAGTCACACCCACTGGGACAGAGTCACACCCACTGGGAGAGTCACACCCACTGGGAGAGTCACACCCACTGGGACAGAGTCACACCCACTGGGAGAGTCACACCCACTGCGCGAGTCACACCCACTGGGAGAGTCACACCCACTGGGAGAGTCACACCCACTGGGACAGAGTCACACCCACTGGGAGAGTCACACCCACTGGGACAGAGTCACACCCACTGGGAGAGTCACACCCACTGGGACAGAGTCACACACACTGGGAGAGTCACACCCACTGGGAGAGTCACACCCACTGGGACAGAGTCACACCCACTGGGACAGAGTCACACCCACTGGGAGAGTCACACCCACTGGGAGAGTCACACCCACTGCGCGAGTCACACCCACTGGGAGAGTCACACCCACTGGGAGAGTCACACCCACTGGGACAGAGTCACACCCACTGGGAGAGTCACACCCACTGGGACAGAGTCACACCCACTGGGAGAGTCACACCCACTGGGACAGAGTCACACCCACTGGGAGAGTCACACCCACTGGGAGAGTCACACCCACTGCGCGAGTCACACCCACTGGGAGAGTCACACCCACTGGGAGAGTCACACCCACTGGGACAGAGTCACACCCACTGGGAGAGTCACACCCACTGGGACAGAGTCACACCCACTGGGAGAGTCACACCCACTGGGAGAGTCACACCCACTGGGACAGAGTCACACCCACTGGGAGAGTCACACCCACTGGGACAGAGTCACACCCACTGGGACAGAGTCACACCCACTGGGAGAGTCACACCAACTGGGACAGAGTCACACCCACTGGGACAGAGTCACACCCACTGGGAGAGTCACACCCACTGGGACAGAGTCACACCCACTGGGACAGAGTCACACCCACTGGGACAGAGTCACACCCACTGGGAGAGTCACACCCACTGGGACAGAGTCACACCCACTGGGAGAGTCACACCCACTGGGAGAGTCACACCCACTGGGACAGAGTCACACCCACTGGGAGAGTCACACCCACTGGGAGAGTCACACCCACTGGGACAGAGTCAGACCCACTGGGACAGAGTCACACCCACTGGGACAGAGTCACACCCACTGGGAGAGTCACACCCACTGGGACAGAGTCACACCCACTGGGAGAGTCACACCCACTGGGAGAGTCACACCCACTGGGACAGAGTCACACCCACTGGGAGAGTCACACCCACTGGGAGAGTCACACCCACTGGGACAGAGTCAGACCCACTGGGAGAGTCACACCCACTGGGAGAGTCACACCCACTGGGACACAGTCACACCCACTGGGAGAGTCACACCCACTGGGACAGAGTCACACCCACTGGGAGAGTCACACCCACTGGGACAGAGTCACACCCACTGGGAGAGTCACACCCACTGGGACAGAGTCACACCCACTGGGACAGAGTCACAACCACTGGGAGAGTCACACCCACTGGGAGAGTCACACCCACTGGGACAGAGTTACACCCACTGGGAGAGTCACACCCACTGGGACAGAGTCACACCCACTGGGAGAGTAGTCACACCCACTGGGAGAGTCACAGCCACTGGGAGAGTCACAGCCCCTGGGACAGAGTCACACCCACTGGGACAGAGTCACACCCACTGGGAAAGTCACACCCACTGGGAGAGTCACACCCACTGGGAGAGAGTCACACCCACTGGGTGAGTCACACCCACTGGGACAGGCACACCCACTGGGACAGAGTCACACCCACTGGGAGAGTCACACCCACTGGGACAGAGTCACACCCACTGGGAGTGTCACACCCACTGGGACAGAGTCACACCCACTGGGAGAGTCACACCCACTGGGAGAGTCACACCCACTGGGACAGAGTCAGACCCACTGGGAGAGTCACACCCACTGGGAGAGTCACACCCACTGGGACACAGTCACACCCACTGGGAGAGTAGTCACACCCACTGGGAGAGTCACAGCCACTGGGAGAGTCACAGCCCCTGGGACAGAGTCACACCCACTGGGAGAGTCACACCCACTGGGAGAGTCACACCCACTGGGACAGAGTCACACCCACTGGGAGAGTCACACCCACTGGGACAGAGTCACACCCACTGGGAGAGTCACACCCACTGGGACAGAGTCACACCCACTGGGACAGAGACACACCCACTGGAAGAGTCACACCCACTGGGACAGAGTCACACCCACTGGGACAGAGTCACACCCACTGGGAGAGTCACACCCACTGGGAGAGTCACACCCACTGGGACAGAGTCACACCCACTGGGAGAGTCACACCCACTGGGACAGGCACACCCACTGGGACAGAGTCACACCCACTGGGAGAGTCACACCCACTGGGACAGAGTCACACCCACTGGGAGAGTCACACCCACTGGGAGAGTCACACCCACTGGGACAGAGTCACACCCACTGGGAGAGTCACACCCACTGGGAGAGTCACACCCACTGGGACAGAGTCAGACCCACTGGGAGAGTCACACCCACTGGGAGAGTCACACCCACTGGGACACAGTCACACCCACTGGGAGAGTCACACCCACTGGGACAGAGTCACACCCACTGGGAGAGTCACACCCACTGGGACAGAGTCACACCCACTGGGAGAGTCACACCCACTGGGACAGAGTCACACCCACTGGGAGAGTCACACCCACTGGGAGAGTCACACCCACTAGGACAGAGTCACAACCACTGGGAGAGTCACACCCACTGGGACAGAGTCACACCCACTGGGAGAGTCACACCCACTGGGAGAGTCACACCCACTGGGACAGAGTCACACCCACTGGGAGAGTCACACCCACTGGGACAGAGTCACACCCACTGGGAGAGTCACACCCACTGGGAGAGTCACAGCCACTGGGAGAGTCACAGCCCCTGGGACAGAGTCACACCCACTGGGAGAGTCACACCCACTGGGAGAGTCACACCCACTGGGACAGAGTCACACCCACTGGGAGAGTCACACCCACTGGGACAGAGTCACACCCACTGGGAGAGTCACACCCACTGGGACAGAGTCACACCCACTGGGAGAGTCACAACCACTGGAACAGAGTCACACCCACAGGGACAGAGTCACACCCACTGGGAGAGTCACACCCACTGGGACAGAGTCACACCCACTGGGAGAGTCACACCCACTGGGACAGAGTCACACCCACTGGGAGAGTCACACCCACTGGGACAGAGTAACACCCACTGGGACAGAGTCACACCCACTGGGAGAGTCACACCCACTGGGACAGAGTCACACCCACTGGGAGAGTCACACCCACTGGGACAGAGTCACACGCACTGGGACAGAGTCACACCCACTGGGAGAGTCACACCCACTGGCACAGAGTCACACCCACTGGGAGAGTCACACCCACTGGGACAGAGTCACACCCACTGGGAGAGTCACACCAACTGGGACAGAGTCGCACCCACTGGGAGAGTCACACTCACTGGGAGAGTCACACCCACTGGGAGAGTCACACTCACTGGGACAGAGTCACACCCACTGGGAGACTCACACCCACTGGGACAGAGTCACACCCACTGGGAGAGTCACACCCACTGGGACAGAGTCACACCCACTGGGAGAGTCACACCCACTAGGACAGAGTCACACCCACTGGGAGAGTCACACCCACTATGAAAGTGTCACACCCACTGGGACAGAGTCACACCCACTGGGAGAGTCACACCCACTGGGACACAGTCACACCCACTGGGAGAGTCACACCCACTGGGACAGAGTCACACCCACTGGGAGAGTCACACCCACTGGGACAGAGTCACACCCACTGGGAGAGTCACACCCACTGGGACAGAGTCACACCCACTGGGACAGAGTCACAACCACTGGGAGAGTCACACCCACTGGGAGAGTCACACCCACTGGGACAGAGTTACACCCACTGGGAGAGTCACACCCACTGGGACAGAGTCACACCCACTGGGAGAGTAGTCACACCCACTGGGAGAGTCACAGCCACTGGGAGAGTCACAGCCCCTGGGACAGAGTCACACCCACTGGGACAGAGTCACACCCACTGGGAAAGTCACACCCACTGGGAGAGTCACACCCACTGGGAGAGAGTCACACCCACTGGGTGAGTCACACCCACTGGGACAGGCACACCCACTGGGACAGAGTCACACCCACTGGGAGAGTCACACCCACTGGGACAGAGTCACACCCACTGGGAGTGTCACACCCACTGGGACAGAGTCACACCCACTGGGAGAGTCACACCCACTGGGAGAGTCACACCCACTGGGACAGAGTCAGACCCACTGGGAGAGTCACACCCACTGGGAGAGTCACACCCACTGGGACACAGTCACACCCACTGGGAGAGTAGTCACACCCACTGGGAGAGTCACAGCCACTGGGAGAGTCACAGCCCCTGGGACAGAGTCACACCCACTGGGAGAGTCACACCCACTGGGAGAGTCACACCCACTGGGACAGAGTCACACCCACTGGGAGAGTCACACCCACTGGGACAGAGTCACACCCACTGGGAGAGTCACACCCACTGGGACAGAGTCACACCCACTGGGACAGAGACACACCCACTGGAAGAGTCACACCCACTGGGACAGAGTCACACCCACTGGGACAGAGTCACACCCACTGGGAGAGTCACACCCACTGGGAGAGTCACACCCACTGGGACAGAGTCACACCCACTGGGAGAGTCACACCCACTGGGACAGGCACACCCACTGGGACAGAGTCACACCCACTGGGAGAGTCACACCCACTGGGACAGAGTCACACCCACTGGGAGAGTCACACCCACTGGGAGAGTCACACCCACTGGGACAGAGTCACACCCACTGGGAGAGTCACACCCACTGGGAGAGTCACACCCACTGGGACAGAGTCAGACCCACTGGGAGAGTCACACCCACTGGGAGAGTCACACCCACTGGGACACAGTCACACCCACTGGGAGAGTCACACCCACTGGGACAGAGTCACACCCACTGGGAGAGTCACACCCACTGGGACAGAGTCACACCCACTGGGAGAGTCACACCCACTGGGACAGAGTCACACCCACTGGGAGAGTCACACCCACTGGGAGAGTCACACCCACTGGGACAGAGTCACAACCACTGGGAGAGTCACACCCACTGGGACAGAGTCACACCCACTGGGAGAGTCACACCCACTGGGAGAGTCACACCCACTGGGACAGAGTCACACCCACTGGGAGAGTCACACCCACTGGGACAGAGTCACACCCACTGGGAGAGTCACACCCACTGGGAGAGTCACAGCCACTGGGAGAGTCACAGCCCCTGGGACAGAGTCACACCCACTGGGAGAGTCACACCCACTGGGAGAGTCACACCCACTGGGACAGAGTCACACCCACTGGGAGAGTCACACCCACTGGGACAGAGTCACACCCACTGGGAGAGTCACACCCACTGGGACAGAGTCACACCCACTGGGAGAGTCACAACCACTGGAACAGAGTCACACCCACAGGGACAGAGTCACACCCACTGGGAGAGTCACACCCACTGGGACAGAGTCACACCCACTGGGAGAGTCACACCCACTGGGACAGAGTCACACCCACTGGGAGAGTCACACCCACTGGGACAGAGTAACACCCACTGGGACAGAGTCACACCCACTGGGAGAGTCACACCCACTGGGACAGAGTCACACCCACTGGGAGAGTCACACCCACTGGGACAGAGTCACACGCACTGGGACAGAGTCACACCCACTGGGAGAGTCACACCCACTGGCACAGAGTCACACCCACTGGGAGAGTCACACCCACTGGGACAGAGTCACACCCACTGGGAGAGTCACACCAACTGGGACAGAGTCGCACCCACTGGGAGAGTCACACTCACTGGGAGAGTCACACCCACTGGGAGAGTCACACTCACTGGGACAGAGTCACACCCACTGGGAGACTCACACCCACTGGGACAGAGTCACACCCACTGGGAGAGTCACACCCACTGGGACAGAGTCACACCCACTGGGAGAGTCACACCCACTAGGACAGAGTCACACCCACTGGGAGAGTCACACCCACTATGAAAGTGTCACACCCACTGGGACAGAGTCACACCCACTGGGAGAGTCACACCCACTGGGACAGATTCACACCCACTGGGAGAGTCACACCCACTGAGAGAGTCACACCCACTGGGACAGAGTCACACCCACTGGGAGAGTCACACCAACTGGGACAGAGTCACACCCACTGGGAGAGTCACACTCACTGGAAGAGTCACACCCACTGGGAGAGTCACACCCACTGGGACAGAGTCACACCCACTAGGAGAGTCACACCCACTGGGACAGAGTCACACCCACTGGGAGAGTCACACCCACTGGGACAGAGTCACAACCACTGTGAGAGTCTCACCCACTGGGACAGTCACACCCACTGGGAGAGTCACACCCACTGGGACAGAGACACACCCACTGGGAGAGTCAGACCCACTGGGGAGACTCACACCCACTGGGACAGAGTCACACCCACTGGGAGAGTCACACCCTGGGAGAGTCACACCCACTGGGAGAGGCACAACCACTGGGACAGAGTCACACCCACTGGGACAGAGTCACAATCACTGGGAGAGTCACACCCACTGGGACAGAGTCACACTCACTGGGAGAGTCACACCCACTGGGACAGAGTCACACCCACTGGGAGAGTCACACCCACTGGGACAGAATCACACCCACTGGGACAGAGTCACACCCACTGGGAGAGTCACACCCACTGGGAGAGTCACACCCAGTGGGACATAGTCACACCCACTGGGAGAGTCACACCCACTGGGAGAGTCACACCCACTGTGACAGAGTCAAACCCACTGGGAGAGTCACACCCACTGGGACAGAGTCACAATCACTGGGAGAGTCACACCCACTGGGACAGAGTCACACTCACTGGGAGAGTCACACCCACTGGGACAGAGTCACACCCACTGGGAGAGTCACACCCACTGGGACAGAATCACACCCACTGGGACAGAGTCACACCCACTGGGAGAGTCACACCCACTGGGAGAGTCACACCAACTGGGACAGAGTCACACCCACTGGACAGAGTCACACCCACTGGGAGAGTCACACCCACTGGGACAGAGTCACACCCACTGGGACAGACTCACACCCACTGGGAGGGTCACACCCACTACGAGAGAGTCACACCCACTGAGACAGAGTCACACCCACTGGGACAGAGTCACACCCACTGGGACAGAGTCACACCCACTGGGAGAGTCACACCCACTGGGACAGAGTCACACCCACTGGGACAGAGTCACACCCACTCAGAGAGTCACACCCACTGGGACAGAGTCACACCCACTGGGAGAGTCACACCCACTGAGACAGAGTCACACCCACTGGGATAGTCACACCCACTGGGACAGAGTCACACCCACTGGGAGAGTCACACCCACTGGGAGAGTCACAACCACTGCGAGAGTCACACCCACTGGGACAGAGTCACACCCACTGGGAGAGTCACACCCACTGGGAGAGTCACACCCACTGGGAGAGTCACACCCGCTGGGACAGAGTCTCACCCACTGGGAGAGTCACACCCACTGGGAGAGTCACACCCACTGGGACAGTGTCACACCCACTGGGAGATTCACACCCACTGGGAGAGTCACACCCACTGGGACAGAGTCACACCCACTGGGAGAGTCAAACCCGCTGGGAGTCACACCCACTGGGAGAGTCACACCCACTGGGAGAGTCACACGCACTGGGACAGAGTCACACCCACTGGAAGAGTCACACCCACTGGGAGAGTCACACCCACTGGGGAGGTGCTCACCCACTGGGAGAGTCACACCCACTGGGAGAGTCACACCCACTGAGACAGAGTCACACCCGCTGGGAGAGTCACACCCACTGAGAGAGTCACACCCACAGGGACAGAGTCACACCCACTGGGAGAGTCACACCCGCTGGGAGAATCACACCCACTGGGAGAGTCACACCCACTGGGTCAGAGTCACACCCACTGGGAGAGTCACACCCACTGGGACAGAGTCACACCCACTGGGAGAGTCACACCCACTGGGACAGAGTCACACCCACTGGGAGAGTCACACCCACTGGGAGTGTCACACCCACTGAGACAGAGTCACATCCACTGGGAGAGTCACACACACTGGGACAGAGTCACACCCACTGGGAGAGTCACACCCACTGGGTGAGTCACACTCACTGGGACAGAGTCACACCGACTGGGAGAGTCACACACACTGGGAGAGCCACACCCACTGGGACAGAGTCACACCCACTGGGAGAGTCACACCCACTGGGACAGAGTCACACCCACTGGGAGAGTCACGCCCACTGGGACAGAGTCACACCCACTGGGAGAGTCACACCCACTGGAACAGAGTCACACCCACTGGGAGAGTCACACCCACTGGGAGAGTCACACCCACTGGGACAGAGTCACACCCACTGGGAGAGTCACACCCACTGGGACAGAGTCACACCCACTGGGAGAGTCACACCCACTGGGACAGAGTTACACCCACTGGGAGAGTCACACCCACTGGAACAGAGTCACACCCACTGGGAGAGTCACACCCACTGGGAGAGTCACACCCACTGGGACAGAGTCACACCCACTGTGAGAGTCTCACCCACTGGGACAGTCACACCCACTGGGAGAGTCACACCCACTGGGACAGAGTCACACCCACTGGGAGAGTCACACCCACTGGGAGAGTCGCACCCACTCAGAGAGTCACACCCACTGGGACAGAGTCACACCCACTGGGAGAGTCACACCCACTGAGACAGAGTCACACCCACTGGGATAGTCACACCCACTGGGACAGAGTCACACCCACTGGGAGAGTCACACCCACTGGGAGAGTCACAACCACTGCGAGAGTCACACCCACTGGGACAGAGTCACACCCACTGGGAGAGTCACACCCACTGGGAGAGTCACACCCACTGGGAGAGTCACACCCGCTGGGACAGAGTCTCACCCACTGGGAGAGTCACACCCACTGGGAGAGTCACACCCACTGGGACAGAGTCACACCCACTGGGATAGTCACACCCACTGGGACAGAGTCACACCCACTGGGAGAGTCACACCCACTGGGAGAGTCACAACCACTGCGAGAGTCACACCCACTGGGACAGAGTCACACCCACTGGGAGAGTCACACCCACTGGGAGAGTCACACCCACTGGGAGAGTCACACCCGCTGGGACAGAGTCTCACCCACTGGGAGAGTCACACCCACTGGGAGAGTCACACCCACTGGGACAGTGTCACACCCACTGGGAGATTCACACCCACTGGGAGAGTCACACCCACTGGGACAGAGTCACACCCACTGGGAGAGTCAAACCCGCTGGGAGTCACACCCACTGGGAGAGTCACACCCACTGGGAGAGTCACACGCACTGGGACAGAGTCACACCCACTGGAAGAGTCACACCCACTGGGAGAGTCACACCCACTGGGGAGGTGCTCACCCACTGGGAGAGTCACACCCACTGGGAGAGTCACACCCACTGAGACAGAGTCACACCCACTGGGAGAGTCACACCCACTGAGAGAGTCACACCCACAGGGACAGAGTCACACCCACTGGGAGAGTCACACCCGCTGGGAGAATCACACCCACTGGGAGAGTCACACCCACTGGGTCAGAGTCACACCCACTGGGAGAGTCACACCCACTGGGACAGAGTCACACCCACTGGGAGAGTCACACCCACTGGGACAGAGTCACACCCACTGGGAGAGTCACACCCACTGGGAGTGTCACACCCACTGAGACAGAGTCACATCCACTGGGAGAGTCACACACACTGGGACAGAGTCACACCCACTGGGAGAGTCACACCCACTGGGTGAGTCACACTCACTGGGACAGAGTCACACCGACTGGGAGAGTCACACACACTGGGAGAGCCACACCCACTGGGACAGAGTCACACCCACTGGGAGAGTCACACCCACTGGGACAGAGTCACACCCACTGGGAGAGTCACGCCCACTGGGACAGAGTCACACCCACTGGGAGAGTCACACCCACTGGAACAGAGTCACACCCACTGGGAGAGTCACACCCACTGGGAGAGTCACACCCACTGGGACAGAGTCACACCCACTGGGAGAGTCACACCCACTGGGACAGAGTCACACCCACTGGGAGAGTCACACCCACTGGGACAGAGTTACACCCACTGGGAGAGTCACACCCACTGGAACAGAGTCACACCCACTGGGAGAGTCACACCCACTGGGAGAGTCACACCCACTGGGACAGAGTCACACCCACTGTGAGAGTCTCACCCACTGGGACAGTCACACCCACTGGGAGAGTCACACCCACTGGGACAGAGTCACACCCACTGGGAGAGTCACACCCACTGGGAGAGTCGCACCCACTGGGAGTGGGGCACACCCACTGGGAAAGGCACACCCACTGGGACAGGCACACCCACTGGGAGAGGGGCACACTCACTGGGAGAGTCACACCCACTGGGAGCGGGGCACACCCACTGGGAGAGTCACACACACTTGGAGAGTCACACCCACAGGGAGAGGCACACCCACTGGGAGAGTCACACCCACTGGGACAGACCACACCCACTGGGAGACTCACACCCACTGGGAGACTCACACCCACTGGGAGCGGGGCACACCAACTGGGAGAGTCACACACACTGGGAGAGTCACACCCACTGGGAGAGGCACACCCACTGGGAGAGTCACACATACTGGGAGAGGCACACCCACTGGGAGAGTCGCACCCACTGGGACTGGGGCACACTCACTGGGAAAGGCACACCCACTGGGACAGGCACACCTACTGGGAGAGGCACACCCACTGGGAGAGTCACACCCACTGGGAGAGGCACACCCACTGGGAGAGTCACAACCACTGGGACAGAGTCACACCCACTGGAAAGGCACACCCACTGGGAGAGGGGCACATCCACTGGGAGTGGCACACCGACTGGGAGAGGCACACCCATTCTGAGAGGCACACCCACTGGGAGAGTCACACTCACTGGGAGAGTCACACCCACTGGGAGAAGCACACCCGCTAGGACAAAGCACACCCTCCGGGTGAGGGCACATGCAACGCACTGGGAGAGTCACACCCACTGCGAGAGGGCACACCCACTGGGAGAGGTGCACACCCACTGGGAGAGCCACACCCACTGAGAGAGTCACACCCACTGGGAGAGTCACACCCACTGGGAGAGGCACACACACTGGGAGATTCACACCCACAGGGAGAGGCACAGCCACTGGGAGAGGGCAGACTCACAGGGAGAGTCACACCCACTGGGAGAGGTGCACACCTACTGGGAGAAGCACACCCACTGGGAGAGGCACACTCACTGGGAGAGGCACACCCACTGGGACAGAGTCACACCCACTGGGAGAGTCACACCCACTGGGACAGAGTCACACCCACTGGGAGAGTCACACCCACTGGAACAGAGTCACACCCACTGGGAGAGTCACACCCACTGGGAGAATCACACCCACTGGGACAGAGTCACACCCACTGGGAGAGTCACACCCACTGGGACAGAGTCACACCCACTGGGAGAGTCACACCCACTGGGAGAGGCACACCCACTGGGAGAGTCACACCCACTGGGAGAGTCACACCCACTGGGAGAGTCGCACCCACTGGGAGTGGGGCACACCCACTGGGAAAGGCACACCCACTGGGACAGGCACACCCACTGGGAGAGGGGCACACCCACTGGGAGAGTCACACCCACTGGGAGCGGGGCACACCCACTGGGAGAGTCACACACACTTGGAGAGTCACACCCACTGGGAGAGTCACACCCACTGGGAGAGTCGCACCCACTGGGAGTGGGGCACACCCACTGGGAAAGGCACACCCACTGGGACAGGCACACCCACTGGGAGAGGGGCACACCCACTGGGAGAGTCACACCCACTGGGAGCGGGGCACACCCACTGGGAGAGTCACACACACTTGGAGAGTCACACCCACAGGGAGAGGCACACCCACTGGGAGAGTCACACCCACTGGGACAGACCACACCCACTGGGAGAGTCACACCCACTGGGAGACTCACACCCACTGGGAGCGGGGCACACCGACTGGGAGAGTCACACCCACCGGGAGAGTCACACCCACTGAGAGAGTCACACCCACTGGGACAGAGTCACACCCACTGGGAGAGTCACACCCACTGGGACAGAGTCACACCCACTGGGAGAGTCACACCCACTGGAACAGAGTCACACCCACTGGGAGAGTCACACCCACTGGGAGAGTCACACCCACTGTGAGAGTCTCACCCACTGGGACAGTCACACCCACTGGGAGAGTCACACCCACTGGGACAGAGTCACACCCACTGGGAGAGTCACACCCACTGGGAGAGTCGCACCCACTGGGAGTGGGGCACACCCACTGGGAAAGGCACACCCACTGGGACAGGCACACCCACTGGGAGAGGGGCACACCCACTGGGAGAGTCACACCCACTGGGAGCGGGGCACACCCACTGGGAGAGTCACACACACTTGGAGAGTCACACCCACAGGGAGAGGCACACCCACTGGGAGAGTCACACCCACTGGGACAGACCACACCCACTGGGAGAGTCACACCCACTGCGAGACTCACACCCACTGGGAGCGGGGCACACCGACTGGGAGAGTCACACACACTGGGAGAGTCACACCCACTGGGAGAGGCACACCCACTGGGAGAGTCACACATACTGGGAGAGGCACACCCACTGGGACAGAGTCACACCCACTGAGAAAGGCACACCCACTGGGACAGGCACACCCACTGGGAGAGGCACACCCACTGGGAGAGTCACACCCACTGGGAGAGGCACACCCACTGGGACAGAGTCACACCCACTGGAAAGGCACACCCACTGGGAGAGGGGCACATCCACTGGGAGTGGCACACCGACTGGGAGAGGCACACCCATTCTGAGAGGCACACCACTGGGAGAGTCACACCCACTGGGAGAGTCACACTCACTGGGAGAGTCACACCCACTGGGAGAAGCACACCCGCTAGGACAAAGCACACCCTCCGGGTGAGGGCACATGCAACGCACTGGGAGAGTCACACCCACTGCGAGAGGGCACACCCACTGGGAGAGGTGCACACCCACTGGGAGAGGCACACCCACTGAGAGAGTCACACCCACTGGGAGAGGTGCACACCTACTGGGAGAGGCACACCCACTGGGAGAGTCACACCCACTGGGAGAGGTGCACACCTACTGGGAGAGGCACATTCACTGGGAGAGGGACACCCCAACACATAAACACCCATCAACCCCATCAAAGCACACCCGTCCATCACAAATAGCTCCGTCTGGCACAGTGAGACCTTAAAAACTAGGAGTACCTGCACTCTCACAGTCTGGACACCCTCAGTCCAGACAATCTCAATCCAGGTCCTCAGTGATTGAAGACAACCATCCCTTCATTCCTGACTCATTCTTACACAAGACACCATCCTCAGCTGCACTGTCGGATGGTCAGTACTGAGGGAGTGCTGCACTGTCACAGGGTCAGTACTGATGGAGTGCTGCACAGTTGGAGTGTCAGTACTGAGGGAATGCTGCACTGTCAGAGGGTCAGTACTGAAGGAGTGCTGCACTGTCAGAGGGTCAGTACTGAGGGAGTGCTGCACTGTCAGAGGGTCAGTACTGAGGGAGTGCTGCACTGTCAGAGGGTCAGTACTGAGGGAGTGCTGCACTGTCAGAGGGTCAGTACTGAGGGAGTGCTGCACTGTCGGAGGGTCAGTACTGAGGGAGTGCTGCACTGTCAGAGGGTCAGTACTGAGGGAGTGCCGCACTGTCGGAGGGTCAGTGCTGAGGGAGCGCTGCACTGTCAGTGGGTCAGTGCTGAGGGAGTGCTGCACTGTCGGAGGGTCAGTGCTGTGGGAGCGCTGCACTGTCAGTGGGTCAGTGCTGAGGGAACGCTGCGCTGTTGGAGGGTAAGTACTGAGGGAGTGCTGCACTGTCGGAGGGTCAGTACTGAGGGAGTGCTGCACTGTCAGAGGGTCAGTACTGAGGGAGTGCTGCACTGTCAGAGGGTCAGTACTGAGGGAATGCTGCACTGACAATCGATAATTATTTCATGGTCATCATTACTGAAAGTAGATTTTTTTTTAATTAATTTGATTTGAATTCCACCAGTTGCCATGGTGGGATTGGATTATATCATTTTATCAATAAGCCTCCATCACCCCCAGTGCTGAAGGAGGCGTGGAAATATGCAGCATATTGTCCAGGTCTTGCTGCATTTGGACATGGACTGCTTCAGTATCTGAGGAGTCGAGAATGGTGCTGAACATTGTGTAATCATCAGTGAACATCCCCACTTCTCACCTTATGAAGGAAGGAAGGCATTGATGAAGCAGCTGAAGATGGTTGGGCCGAGGACACTACCCTGAGGAACTCCTGCAGTGATGTCCTGGAGCTGAGATGACTGACCTCCAACAACCACAACCATCTTCCTTTGTGCTAGGTATGACTCCAACCAGCGGAGAGTTTTCCCCCTGATTCCCATTGACTCCAGTTTTGCTGGGGCTCCTTGATGCCACACTCGGTCAAATGCTGCCTTGATGTCAAGGGCAGTCACTCTCACCTCAGGAGCTCAGCTCTTTTGCCCATGTTTGAACCAAGGCTGTAATGAGGTCAGGAGATGAGTGACCCTGGCAGAACCCAAACTGGGTGTCAGTGAGCAGGTTATTGCTAAGCAAGTGCCGCTTGATAGCACTGTTGATGACCCCTTCCATTACTTTACTGATGATCGAGAGTAGACTGATGGGGCAGGAATTGGCCAGGTTGGATTTGTTCTGCTTTTTGTGGACCCCTCACCATTGAATTGTACATTGGATACTTAATGCTTTGAGACCAATATTCTGTTGTTTGCCATAATACACGTTCCCTTTAAGTGAGTGGGCAAGAAGCTGAGTTTATTGTGGGGAAGTATGAAGTTATTCATCTTGGTCATAAGAATATAAAAGCAGAATATTTTTAAGACGTTTAACTTTTTAAATATTGATCTTCAGAGAGACGTGTTCAAGGAACACAGAAAGTTAGCATGCAGGTACAGCAGTGATCAGGAAGGCAAATTGCATGTTGGCCTTGACTGCAAGGGGATTGGAGGACAAGAATAAAGAAGTCTTGCTCCAGTTGTACAGTGTTTTGGTGAGACACATCTGGAATACTGTGTGCAGTTTTGGTCTCTATATTTAAGAAAGGATATACTTGCATTGGGGGCATTAGGGCGAAGGGTCACTAGATTGGTCCCTGGGATGAGGGGGCTGTCCTATGATGAGAGGCTGAGTAAATTGGGTTTATATTCTCTGGAGTTTAGAAGAATGAGAGGCGATCTCATTGAAACCTCCAAGATTCACAGGGTAGATACTGAGAGATTGTTTCCCCTGGGCGGAGAATCTAAAACACGGGGACACAGTCTGAGGATAAGGGGCTGATTATTTTGGGCTGAGATGAGGAGAAATTTCTTCACTCAAAGGGCTGAATCTTTGGAATTCCCTACCCCAGAGGGTTGTGGATGCTCCATTGTTGAATACGTTTAAGACTGGGATAGATGGATTTTAGGTCTCTCAGGGAATTAAGGGATATGAGGAGTGGGCGGGAAAATGGAGCTGAAGATCAGACATGCTTTTATTGAACAGCAGAGCACATCTCGATGGGCTGAATGGTCTCCTCCTGCAGCTATTTACTGAGTTCTTATAAACGGCTCGTCAGTCGCCGATGAAATTTAAACACAGAGTGCAAAATGAAAGTGAAGACAAGAGAAGGTCAGCTCACAGTTGGGTGAAGATGGTAGCTTGGTGGTATTGTCACTGGACTAAAAATCCAGAACCCAGGCTAATGCTCTGGGGACAAATCCAATGATGGCAGCTGGTGGAATTTTAAATTCAATTAATAAATCAGGAATATTAAGCAACTCCCAGTAATGGTGACCATAAAAGCCCCTTTAAGGAAGGAAATCTGCTGTCCTGATCTGGTCTGGCCTACATGTGACTCCAGACCCACAGCAACATGGTTGACTCTTAACTGACCCTGAAATGGGCTAGCAAGCCTCCCAGGGTGTGGGGCACAGCAGCAACGCACACATCCGGTGAATGAATTAAAAAGAATCTGCATCAATCATAGAATGGAGCAAGAAGACATCCTTGCACTGGGTTAGATACAGAGTAAAGCTCCCTCTACAAAAAGGAGGAAAACCAGAGGGATAACTCAGCATCAACCGAGGCAGCAGAAACGACAATGGCAGAGTGGACCCTGCAAAGTCCTTCTTACCAACATCTGGGGGCCTGGTGCTAACATTGGGAGAGCTGTCTCACAGACTGGTCAAGCAACAGCCTGACGTTGTCATCCTCACGGAATCATACCTTACAGATAATGTCCCAGACACCACCATCACCATCCCTGGGTATGTCCTGTCCCACCAGCAGGACAGACCCAGCAGTGTTGGCGGCACAGTGGGATACAGTCAGGAAGGAGTTACCCTGGGAGTCCTCAACATTGTCTCCGGACCCCATGAAGTCTCATGGCATCAGGTCAAACATGGGCAAGGAAACCTCCTGCTGATTACCACGTACCGCCCTCCCTCAGCTGATGAATCAATGCTTCTCCTTGTTAAACACCACTTGGAGGAAGCACTGAGGGTGGTAAGGGCACAGAATGGACTTCAATGTCCATCACTAAGTGTGGTTCGGTAGCACCACTACAGACCAAGCTGGCCGAGTCCTAAAGGACATAGCAGCACCAGGCATGCTTAAACATGAGGTGTCAACCTGGTAAAGCTACAACACAGGACCACTTGTGTGCCTAACAGCATAAACAGCCAATGCATCAGATCTAAGCTCTGCAGTCCTGCCACATCCAGTCGTGAATGGTGGTGGACAATTAAACAACTCACTGGAGTAGGAGGCTCCACAAATATCCCCATCCTCAATGATGGAGGAGCCCAGCACATCAGTGCAAAAGATAAGGCTGAAGCATTCGCAACAATCTGCAGCCAGAAGTGCTGAGTGGATGATCCATCTCTGCCTCCTCCAGAGGTCCCCAGCATCACAGATGCCAGTCTTCAGTCAATTAGATTCACTCCACGTGATATCAAGAAACTGCTGAAGGCACTGGTTACAGCAAAGACTATGGGCCCTGACAATATTCCAGTAATAGTACTGAAGACTTGTGCTCCAGAACTTGCCGTGCCCCTAGCCAAGCTGTTCCAGTACAGCTACAACACTGGCATCTACCCAGAAATATGGAAAATTGCCCAGGTATGTCCTGTACACAAAAACCAGGACAAATCCAACCCAGCCAATTACCGCCCCATCAGTCTACTCTCCATCATCAGTAAAGTAATGGAAGGGCTAATCAACAGTGCTATCAAGCAGCACTTGCTTAGCAATAACCTGCTCACCGACGCCCAGTTTGGGTTCCACCAGGGCCACTCACTCCTGACCTTATTACAGCCTTGGTTCAAACATGGACAAAAGAGCTGAGCTCCCGAGGTGAGGTGAGAGTGACTGTCCTTGACATCAAGGCAGCATTTGACCGAGTGTGGCATCAAGGAGCCCTAGCAAAACTGGAGTCAATGGGAATCAGGGGGAAACTCTCCGCTGGTTGGAGTCATACCTACCACAAAGGAAGATAGTTGTGGTTGTTGGAGGTCAATCATCTCAGCTCCAGGACATCACTGCAGGAGTTTCTCAGGGTAGTGTCCTCGGCCCAACCATCTTCAGCTGCTTCATCAATGACCTTCCTTCCATCATAAGGTCAGAAGTGGGGATGTTCACTGATGCTTGCACAGTGTTCAGCACCATTCACAACTCCTCAGATACTGAAGCAGTCCATGTCCAAATGCAGCAAGACTTGGACAATATCCAGGCTTAGGCTGACAAGTGGCAAGTAACATTCACACATGAGTGTCAGGGAATGACCATCTCCAACAAGAGAGAATCCAACCATCACCCCTTGACATTCAATGGTATTATCGTCACTGAATCCCCCACTATCAACATCCTGGGGGTTACCATTGACCAGAAACTGAACTGGACCAGCCATATAAATACTGTGACTACAAGAGCAGGTCAGAGGCTGGGAATCCTGCAGTGAGTAACTCACCTCCTGACTCCCCAAAGCCTGTCCACCATCTACAAGGCACAAGTCAGGAGTGTGATGGAATATTCCCCACTTGACTGGATGAGTGCAGCTCCAACAACACTCAAGAAGCTTGACACCAACCAGGACAAAGCAGCCCCACTTGATTGGGAATCCATCACTAACATTCACTCCCTCCACCACCGATGCACAGTAGCAGCAGTGTGTGTACCATCTACAAGATGCACTGCAGGAATTCACCAAGGCTCCTTAGACAGCACCTTCCAAACCCATGACCGCTACCATCTAGAAGGACAAGGGCAGCAGACACATGGGAACACCACCACCTGGAAGTTCCCCTCCATGTCACTCACCATCCTGACTTGGAAATATATCACCGTTCCTTCACTGTCACTAAGTCAAAATCCTGGAACTTCCTCCCTAACAGCACTGTGGGTGTACCTACACCACATGGACTGCAGCGGTTCAAGAAGGCAGCTCACCATCACCTTCTCAAGGGGCAATTAGAAAAGGACATTCCCATGAAACACTCCCAGGACAGGTACAGCACGGGGTTAGATACAGAATAAAGCTCCCTCTACACTGTCCCCATCAAACACTCCCAGGACAGGTACAGCACGGGGTTAGATACAGAATAAAGCTCCCTCTACACTGTCCCCATCAAACACTCCCAGGACAGGTACAGCCCAGGGTTAGATACAGAGTAAATCTCCCTCTACACTGTCCCCATCAAACACTCCCAGGACAGGTACAGCACGGGGTTAGATACAGAATAAAGCTCCCTCTACACTGTCTCCATCAAGCACTCCCAGGACAGGTACAGCACGGGGTTAGATATGGTCTTGTTTTACTGTCCTTTTCCCTTCCTGGTTTAATCACTAATTTCTGTGTCTCTCTGTTTGAGGTGTAAGTATGAGACAGGCTGTTCCTCCCTTCAGGGCACTCACTGGATTAAAAAAAAAATTTCTGAGCATTTAAGCTGTCACATACAGGGTCTGATAAATCTCCCTGCACAATTGTGACGTTCCGAAATTGACTGAGTCACTTTGTGTGGTTAAAGGAATGTCCTCTGTTTGTTGCTTCGAATGCTGACACTAAGTGATCAGGTACTGGGAGATTGATGCAGTTCATGTGGTCCAGAACCTGTGATGTGACTCCTTTTTGTGACAGACAGCAATCTACAATATCATGTAACAACACTGGGCACAAAGGCCTGAGGTTTTGTCTTGTGTTGAACTTCACCTACAGTTTTCCCAGTCTCCACCTGGTGGCAACATGTTACACAACCTGCTGCCCGTCAACCAGGCACAGCCTGAACTGCTCACACCGAATGGCAGCTTCATCACAGGGTATTCAGTCCGAGGAGCCCGTGTCATCCAGGCAAAAAGTTCCAGTAACACTGAGCTATCGTATTCCCAGATTCCTTTACACACCTGTATAATCTCATACCAAATATTGTATTTTAACCACAATCCAAACTGTGCTGTAGCTGCCATGTGTTCCCACGATATAACCTTCAGCAGCTCCTTCAATCTGCTCCCTTCACCCCCATTTTTTAATTCTTTCACAGGTTGTGGGTGTCGCTGGCTGGGCCAGTGTTTATTGTCCATCCTTAGTTGCCCTTGAGAAGGTGGTGGTGAGCTGCCTTCCTGAGCCACTGATTCCCATTGACTCCAGTTTTACTCAGGCTCCTTGATGCCACATTTGGTCAAATGCTGCCTTGATGTCAAGGGCAGTCCTTCTCACCTCACCTCGGGAGTTCAGCTCTTTTGTCCATGTGTGAACCAAGGCTGTAATGAGGTCAGGAGCTGAGTGACCCTGGCGGACCCCAAACTGGGCGTCAGTGAGCAGGTTATTGCTGAGTAAGTGCCACTTGATAGCACTGTTGATGACCCCTTCCATCACTCTACTGATGATCAAGAGTAGACTGATGGGGTGGTAATTGGTTGGGTTGGATTTGTCCTGCTTTTTGTGTACAGGACATACCTGGGCAATTTTCCACATAGCTGGGTGGATGTCAGTGTTGTAGCTGTACTGGAACAGCTTGGCTAGTGGCACAGCAAGTTCTGGAGCACAAGTCTTCAGTACTATTGCCGGAATATTGTCAGGGTCCACAGCCTTTGCAGTATCCAGTGCCTTCAGCTGTTTCTTGACATCACGTGGAGTGAATTGAATTGGCTGAAGACTGGCATCTGTGATGCTGGGGACCTCAGGAGGAGGCTGAGATGGATCATCCACTTGGCATTTCTGGCTGAAGATTGTTGCGAATGCTTCAGCCTTATCTTTTGCAGTGATGTGTTGGACTCCCCCAATCACTGAGGATGGGGATATTTGTGGAGCTGCCTGCTCCAGTGAGTTGTTTAATTGTCCACCACCATTCATGACTGGATGTGACAGGACTGCAGAGCTTAGATCTGATTAGTTGGTTGTGGGATCGCTTAGCTCTGTCTATCACTTGCTGCTTATGCTGTTTGGCACACAAGTAGTCCTGTGTTATAGCTTCACCAGGTTGATATCTCATTTTTAGGAATGCCTGGTGCTGCTCCTGGCATGCCCTCCTGTACTCTTCATTGAACCAGGGTTGATCCCCTGGCTTGATGGTAATAGTAGAGTGGGGGATATGCTGGGCCATGAGGTTACAGATTGTGTTTGAGTACAATTCTGCTGCTGCTGATGGCCCACAGCGTCTCATGGATGCCCAGTCTTGAGTTGCTGGATCTGTGTGAAATCTATCCCATTTAGCACAGTGGTAGTGTCACACAACACGATGGAGGGTATCCTCAATGTGAAGGTGGGACTTCATCTCCACAGCGACTGTCCGGTGGTCACTCCTACCAATACTGTCATGGACAGATGCATCTGCGGCAGGCAGGTTGGTGAGGATGAGGTCAAGTATGTTTTTCCCTCTTGTTGGTTCCCTCACCACCTGCCGCAGACCCAGTCTAGAAGTTATGTCTTTTAGGACTCAGCCAGCTCGGTCAGACGTGGTGCTACTGAGCCACTCTTAGTGATGGACATTGAAGTCCCACCCAGAGTACATCCTGCACACTTAGCACCCTCAGTGCTTCCTCCAAGTGGTGTTTAACAAGGAGAAGCACTGATTCATCAGCTGAGGGAGGGCGGTACGTGGTAATCAGCAGGAGGTTTCCTTGTCCATGTTTGATCTGATGCCATGAGACTTCATGGGGTCCAGAGTCAATGTTGAGGACTCCCAGGGTAACTCCCTCCCGACTGTATACCACTGTGCCCTGGTCTGGTCTGTCCTGCTGGTGGGACAGGACATACCCAGGGATGGTGATGGTGGAGTCTTCAGCATTAACCCCATGTCGCCACTAGTTACCTCTGTGTAATACTACCCTTCACCCTCTGAGCCCCTCAAACTCTTGCTGCAGTTGTTTAGTTCTCTGGCTGTGTTTGCTCTCTGTGTAAAATGCTGCACTGTCTCTGACTGAGGCTATTTTAAATGAAGCTATTTAATGAATCCCGACGTGCTTTAAGTGGGTTTTCAAATCTATGAATCATGATTACGGAGCATGTGTTTTAAAAATACAAACCACAGCTTCAGGAACTGGAGCAGCGAGTCAGATAACACAGTGTGATACATGGGGACTGACAGGGAATCTATGGGCCGCTGTATTTATGCTCTGTTCCTTGTACTAAAGCAATGAAGGTACAGCAATCCCATAATTTACTCACAACTTCCTCAGCGTCTGAGTGCATTAACCCTGTCCATTCCCTCATCCCAAATATGCTGCCCACTACCCGGATAGTTCATATCTGAAGCTGTAGCCCAAGCCCCCATGTACACTGTCCCCTATCACTGACTCTACCCACCCATTCACTCCCCTCCCAACCCCCATGTACACTCTCCCCTATCACTGACTCTACCCACCCATTCACTCCCCTCCCAACCCCCATGTACACTCTCCCCTATCACTGACTCTATCCACCCATTTAATCCCCTCCCACATCCCCATGTACACTCTCCCCCTATCACTGACTCTACCCACCCATTTAATCCCCTCCCACAGCCCCATGTACTCTCTCCCCTATCACTGACTCTACCCACCCATTTAATCCCCTCCCACATCCCCATGTACACTCTCCCCTATCACTGACTCTACTCACCCATTCACTCCCCTCCCACATCCCCATGTACACTCTCCCCCTATCACTGACTCTACCCACCCATTCACTCACCTCCCACACCCCCATGTACTCTCTCCCCTATCACTGACTCTACCCACCCATTTAATCCCCTCCCACATCCCCATGTACACTCTCCCCTATCACTGACTCTACCCACCCATTTAATCCCCTCCCACAGCCCCATGTACACTCTCCCCTATCACTGACTCTACTCACCCATTCACTCCCCTCTCACACCCCCATGTACACTCTCCCCTATCACTGACTCTACCCACCCATTCACTCCCCTCCCACATCCCCATGTACTCTCTCCCCTATCACTGACTCTACTCACCCATTCACTCCCCTCCCACAGCCCCATGTACACTCTCCCCTATCACTGACTCTACCCACCCATTTAATCCCCTCCCACATCCCCATGTACACTCTCCCCTATCACTGACTCTACCCACCCATTTAATCCCCTCCCACAGCCCCATGTACACTCTCCCCTATCACTGACTCTACCCACCCATTTAATCCCCTCTCACATCCCCATGTACACTCTCCCCTATCACTGACTCTACCCACCCATTTAATCCCCTCCCACAGCCCCATGTACACTCTCCCCTATCACTGACTCTACCCACCCATTTAATCTCCTCCCACACCCCCATGTACTCTCTCCCCTATCACTGACTCTACCCACCCATTTAATCCCCTCCCACATCCCCATGTACTCTCTCCCCTATCACTGACTCTACCCACCCATTCACTCCCCTCCCACAGCCCCATGTACACTCTCCCCTATCACTGGCTCTACCCAACCATTTAACCCCCTCCCACACCCCCATGTACACTCTCCCCCTATCACTGACTCTACCCACCCATTTAATCCCCACCCACACCCCCATGTACACTCTCCCCTATCACTGACTCAACCCACCCATTCACTCCCCTCCCACATCCCCATGTACACTCTCCCCTATCACTGATTCTACCCACCCATTCACTCCCCTCCCACAGCCCCATGTACACTCTCCCCTATCACTGACTCTACCCACCCATTTAATCCCCTCCCACATCCCCATGTACTCTCTCCCCTATCACTGACTCTACCCACCAATTCACTCCCCTCCCACATCCCCATGTACTCTCTCCCCTATCACTGACTCTACCCACCCATTTAATCCCCTCCCACATCCCCATGTACACTCTCCCCTATCACTGACTCTACCCACCCATTCACTCCCCTCCCACATCCCCATGTACTCTCTCCCCTATCACTGACTCTACCCACCCATTCACTCCCCTCCCACAGCCCCATATACACTCTCCCCTATCACTGGCTCTACCCAACCATTTAACCCCCTCCCACACCCCCATGTACACTCTCCCCCTATCACTGACTCTACCCACCCATTTAATCCCCACCCACACCCCCATGTACACTCTCCCCTATCACTGACTCAACCCACCCATTCACTCCCCTCCCACAGCCCCATGTACACTCTCCCCTATCACTGACTCTACACACCCATTTAATCCCCTCCCACACCCCCATGTACACTCTCCCCTATCACTGACTCAACCCACCCATTCACTCCCCTCCCACAGCCCCATGTACACTCTCCCCCATCACTGACTCTACCCACCCATTTAATCCCCTCCCACAGCCCCATGTACACTCTCCCCCTATCACTGACTCTACCCACCCATTTAATCCCCTCCCACATCCCCATGTACACTCTCCCCTATCACTGACTCTACCCACCCATTTAATCCCCTCTCACATCCCCATGTACACTCTCCCCTATCACTGACTCTACCCACCCATTTAATCCCCTCCCACAGCCCCATGTACACTCTCCCCTATCACTGACTCTACCCACCCATTTAATCTCCTCCCACACCCCCATGTACACTCTCCCCCTATCACTGACTCTACCCACCCATTTAATCCCCTCCCACACCCCCATGTACACTGCCCTCATCACTGACTCTACCCACCCATTCACTCCCCTCCCACAGCCCCATGTACACTCTCCCCTTATCACTGACTCTACCCACCCATTTAATCCCCTCTCACAGCCCCATGTACACTCTCCCCCTATCACTGACTCTATCCACCCATTTAACCCCCTCCCACAGCCCCATGTACACTCTCCCCTATCACTGACTCTACCCACCCATTCACACCCCTTGCAGTGACATGCCAGGCTTGAACTGATGGAACAAGAGGAGGTTTTTTGCTTCTGGTGATATTTGACAATAAGAGCCTAACACTCACCCCATCCTCCTCCCTCAACATTAACTCCCTCCACACCAATGCACAGTAGCCGCAGTGTGTGTACCATCCATAAGATGCACTGTAGGAATTCACCAAGGCTCCTTCAACAGCACCTTCCAAACCCATGACCAGTACCTTCTTGAAGGACAAGGGCAGCAGGTAGATGGGAATTCCTAATAATTTACATCATGCAGGAAGCTAAAGTGTTCATGGTCCTGAGCCCCGGAGTTTGCCACATTCAACGCTCCTTCAATCCTGACCATACCTACTGACCAAAACGCAGTACTTCAATTTTTTATGCTTGATTTCTTCTTGAAGTTGACATCTGCACATTTCTAATAAGTATCTTGTGTGCCATCTTATCCATCATCTTTTGGAAATCCCTCAGCCGACAGCAGCAGTTTGCATGAATGTAGTGCCTTTAACATAATTAACAATTGCTGAAAAAGAGACATGCTGTCAAAGCTTTTCATCTGGCACTCATCAGGACAGATTCACAAGACTATCAATAGTAAAGGGGACGGCAATTTGTGCTGCATGAGAAGACAGTGCTGATTGGTTGACAAGTGTACTCTAATTGGTAGAGGTATTGTCATGCAGAATGCACCAGGGAACAGTTAACTGCCAAGCTTTTATTTAAATGCAGACCAGGCTAGTTGACTCCAGTTGGTCAAGGCATTGCCATGGGAAATGAATCAGGGAATGAGTGCCCCCCACCTTTTGTTTATTTGAAAAAGGCGCAATGCATGGACATGCTCCTTCTGTCTGTCAAGGGCAGGACCCCTGTGTATTAATATATGTAGCTTCTAGCACACATAAGTGAGCCATGTTGTGAGCATGGCTCGGTTGACAGTGTAATTCTTAGCACAATCAGGATTGTTTAACAAGTGCTGTCCAATTGCAGAATCAGGTCTAATATTGGACACTATATTTTGAATTTTGCACGCACGGGCTGGTTGGGTCCAGTCTGTACCCTGCCTGTTGTGAACAGTGGCTGGGACATGCTGTTTGATACGATCCACCAGTCTTTGGGACATACAGCCTACATACCCAGCATCACACTGGCACTGAAATTCATACACCACATCACTCATTTGTGTGATAGGCAGAACATCTTTTTGGCCTGAGCGCAGCATCCTGTTAGTGGTGAATACCACTCGTGTTGTTACTGCATAGTAGCAGCGTGAAACAGCTGGCTTCACCTGTTGCTTAAATTTTTGAGATACTTTTGCCCTTCCAGGGTAATCTGAGGCAAACTGGGCACTTTTCAGGGCTGAAAGTGACGGCTTTAGGCCTGTTCATGAGTTTGTGTGATATACAGCACAAAATGATCTGATCAGGGTGGCCATTATCCCACAGGATGTCTTTGATGCCCCTATTTCAGCATCCAGCTTGCACGGTGAGCTAATAGCTCAGGCCCGATTTACGAGGTTGCTGATAAGGCCAATGTTACAGCGCGTGGAACTGTAAGGATCCCAACGTGAATATTGACCAGTGAAAGTAGGCTTGTGGTAGATAATAGTAGGGAACCAATTGGAAGATTTCTCAGCTAGCACATCGAAGAAGGGGAGCTCATTTGATTGCCCCATTTCTAAGGTGAATTTGATCATTAAAGTGTGTAAGGAAATTCCGACATCCAAGCTGCAAATTCAAATTTAGCAAACGCATCATCTACGTATCGGAAATATGCAAGGGGCAGGAGGTTAGAGGTCATTC